>JADRCD010231633.1:0-34171 GCA_019843815.1 Montemys delectorum | reverse complement strand
GAAGGAAGGAAGGAAGGAAGGAAGGAAGGAAGGAAGGAAGGAAGGAAGGAAGGAAGGAAGAAAGTTAGATCTCAAATTTTTGTACTCGGTGGAGAGAATTATCTCTTACTCCAAAAACTTCATTTTGGAGATGTGTTTCTGCACCAGGTTTTTATTCAACACTTTTGGTTAAGGTATTTTCTGCTCTCAATGCCGTGTTCTTTTACCGACTTCCCATCATTGAGTGGCAGGTCTGCAGTTGCTGATAAGTGCGTCTGCCTAGGAGCCCCATCAGCCTTATCTGCTCCTTCCACTGCTCCTGTGTCCACACACTGCATCTCAAGTAACAACGAGGCCAAGTTTCTGGGCTGCAAACTTACACAATCTCCTTGTTCTTTAAGGCTTTACCGGCAGAGCTATGCTCCACTTCTGTGCGTCAATATCCCACTTTAAATATTTGAACTTAACCGAATCTATGTAAATTTTAATTGTATTTCTAGCATGCCCAGCACTTTTTCATGTACGTTCTCTCTCCCTTTCTCTCTTTTAAATCCAAGAGCTTGAAAGATGAAAGGCCTTTCTAAGCCTTCAGTTTGATTCATATCTTCCTATCCATTTTTTGTTCTGAGTTGACTTCCTTCTCCTATGGATATACAAACAGATTTTCTTATGTTTCCGGCACTCACTTTATCTCTGAAATAACGTATTATTCAGGATAGTACCCGTTTAAAATACACCTGAATGTGTTCTGTTTATGGGAGTTAACTGGATTCAATGAAATAAATTTTAATTAAAACAATTTTTACTTCTTCTGTTTCTTCTCTCCCAGTTCACTAACACCTAATGTCCTTTCTATTGGCACCTTATTTATATTTTGTAAATGAGAAGTAAATGTAGACCCTAATTCTTTATTTAATGGCATTGTTAGTGTTATTAGGAAAAGAAAATGGAAATTATTTTCTATTTTTGACCAGTTCCCAATCCAGATGAATTATTATTTCTACAAAATTTTTATATGATATGTGTGTATGTAATTTATGTGTATCTTAGTTTTACCTGTGTTTACTTTCTCAGCCAAGATATATGATTTGATAAGAAACATCAAACCCAAAAACATAAAGAAAATGTATATTTTCTTATGTATTGTATATAAAGACAAAATGAGATTACAGAAGTTTATATACTGTAAAAATAGAACAGAAATGCTGAGTGTCACCAGGAGGACACATTCATGCTGTGGTCTATGCAGAATTAGCATATGAGGTCTGCGGCATCTATCCCAGGTGTTTAGGATGCTAACTTCAAGCCCTGCAGATATTACTCACCTCCTCCTTAAAAGACAATGACTTTAATGGTAACTTATGCTCATAGTTACTTATAGTAACTTGTAGTAATAGTGCTGAAATGGGGATTCAATATCAGCTCCTTAAAAGGTAGTAGTATCACAAGAACTTTGATTTGTTAATGTTTTCAGTATACTCAAAAGAATATTAAAGTGTCCTTGCCCTTATGTAACGTAAATGATTCTGCTCTTATTGCAGAATGAGTCAGAAGATCCTCAGAATAATTAAATTATACTCAGACTTTACTTAATGAGTTTGTGTGTCAAATATTAATAGATGTGATATACTCAAGTCTATCTAGTCAATGAAGACACCTGAAGAAAATGTCAATTATAACATACTGAACAGCTGGAGATTATTAAATAATGGTCTTATTAATTCATATACCTAGACATTGGAGAATTTGTGAAAAATCTTCTGGAGACCAAAGGTTGAAACTTAATTATATGATCATTGAAATCACCAATAGAAAGAAGCTTTAGCTAAACAATTCAGTTTCTCAAGCTGAAAGCTATTTATTAAGTGTGGTCATATTTGGGCATGGAGAGATGGCTCAGCAGTTAAAATTGCCTCCTACTCTTCCAGAGGACCCGAATTCAGTTCCCAGGACCCATGTGAGGTGATCCACAAACACTCATAACTCTGGTTCCCAGGGATCCAATGGCCTCTTTTGACTTTGTAGGCACATACACTCTTGAGCACATAACCACACACAGGCATGCAAACATACCTAAAACTAAAAACTAAAATCTAGTTGTTTAAAACTATGGTCTCATTTGTTAGTGCAGAGTCTGTTTAATGTACAGTTAAAGCACTATACATATCAGGGTATCTTACTCAGCCCTCCATTAGGCTTACAAATACTAATTAATAGGAATATGCAAGTGGCTTATAGGACCTATTTATTTTAGTTTTATACTATAGACACAGACTCTCATGTTTTCTGAGAAAAGTTGAAGTAACAGATATGAGATGCAGAAAACTTCAGTACAGAATTTGTATGCAAAATATAAATTTTCCTGAAACTTTACCACACTAGTTGCTTCCAGTGGATTACTTCATGTGGGGTTATTTTCAATTTATTTTCTCAGCTTCAGTTAATCTTTACTGTGACTTCTGAATAAAAACAAGTTTTCAAAGGAAACATTCCCTATGTTGTAGGATGGTCATCTCATAGAGCTGGAAGAACTGAGAAATATATTTTCATAGTACATTGTTTCTGTTTTATTTTTTTTCTAAGTTGAGTGGCATAGTCTCATGATAATTAATATCATCAGGTATACATTGTTTCTCCCTCGTTGAACTCACAAACAGAAAAAAACTACATTCATTAAACTCAATATGCTATTTCATGGACAGTAGTTCCATTAATTCACACTAACCGTAATGTGAATACTTGTTAATGTTAAGGACAGACTACATACAAAGGAGAAGGGTTTTTTTTCTACCATGGTAGGACTCCACAACTGCAGCGTGGGCCTCGTGATCAGCAAAACTCACAGCAGATGCTGTATTTGAACATTCCCCATGCAACTGTGAAGACGTGACTTCAAATTTTTAACATGCTTTGCACATGTATGTGTGGACACAGACATACATATGTGCACACATGCCTATATATTTATGTACAAATGTATTCATATGCGTGTATAAATATGTATATTCACAAAGAATTTCTCAAAGGCTCTAGCTGAAGTCTCAGCTAAATGTTACTTTAAACTTTTAAGATATCTTTCTACTGTTAGAGTAGACGTTGTTGGGCGTGCAGAGCTAGATGGCTCAGTGGTTAAGAGTATTGACTGCTCTTGCAAAGAGCCTGACTTCAGTTACCAGAACCCACATGGTACATCATAGCAGTTTGTAACTCTAGTTCCAGAAAACCCCAGGCTCTCTTCTGACTTCTGGGAGCACCTGCGTGTGTGTGGTGCACATAAACGGTCACAGATACACGCATATGTGCATCTAATTCAATATTTTAAAAAGAAATGTTAACTTCTGTTTTCTAGGCATCTGAGTAGATATCTATTTTAGTTACCTAAGGAAAAGCATCTTTTACTCATCAATAGAGACACTGTCCATAATGATTGTGCGTTTGATAGCATGCGCGATACCTAATTTAATAGGCATACAGGTGCTCACACTGCTTTCTCTGTGTGCTTCTAGAGATGATGGACTAGCATGGCCTGAAGCATGGCTCAGTTCTATTACAAAAGAAATGTCAACGCCCCCTACAGAGACCGCATCCCACTGAGGATTGTCAGAGCAGAGTCTGAACTCTCACCATCAGAGAAAGCCTACTTGAATGCTGTGGAGAAGGGGGACTATGCGAGCGTCAAGAAATCTCTGGAGGAAGCTGAGATTTATTTTAAAATCAACATTAACTGCATTGACCCCCTTGGAAGGACTGCTCTTCTCATTGCCATTGAAAATGAGAACCTGGAGCTTATTGAACTATTGTTGAGTTTCAATGTCTACGTTGGCGATGCGCTGCTTCATGCAATCAGAAAAGAGGTGGTTGGAGCTGTGGAGCTATTGCTGAACCACAAAAAGCCAAGTGGAGAGAAGCAGGTGGGTGTGAGTGTGTTGCTTTCAGTTTATTTTGCCTATAAGAAGTTTCTTTAGATTTGCAAACACCGTGTGTGTGTCTTTGTGTGTGTGTGTGTGTGTGTGTGTGTGTGTGTGATTTTCCTTCAGTTTTTCATTTTATGTTAACATTCTGAACTATCAAACTGTAATTTGTTGAACTGTTTTTCTATTTAGCCTCCTTGCATGTTATGGGTTGCTGCATCTTACCATAAAAGCAAACACAACCATCTCATTATCTTGATATTGTCTGTTAACACACTCTCAAGGCTTCTTGCAAATTCATACTTAAAGAAGCATAAATGACTGCTAGAAGGAAGATCAACTCTTCCCTTAGCAAGACTGCAACTTATTTTCCAATGGCGGAAGAGTGGCAGCACTTGATTGCTATGAAAAGAGAATAGATGTAAGTTCAGTGCAGGGTGTCTTGCTTTCTCTCTGCTTGTTTACCTCCATAGAAATGGAGCGACTGTTGATGGGAACAAGCAAGGCATCTTTTCATCTGTCTGGATCTTTTGCTTGGACACTTCCCTTCTCTGTGTTGGAATGGCTTGTTGGGTCCTGTGTCCCAGACATTGGCCACTCTACTTTTTTGCATTAAGGTTAATGGTGGATTGATGGCAAAGCCATTGCAAATGCTACTATGGCTCCAAAATCCATCTTTCAAAGAATCCTGGAAGGTGTTTCCATTCCACTTCTAGAATCTTCTGCCTGTTTGATAATAGACAGTTTTCTGTGCCTGAAAGTGATGGCATATGAGGAATCACATATCCAAACTATGCTATGGCTACTCCATTGCCTTTGCTTCTCTGAAGAACTTTTATCAAGATTGTCACAGTCAGTAGGTTGAACACTGTGGCTGAGCATCTCTTCTAGTTCTGACACGCTGTAGCTGATGATTCATTCTCAAATCTCACCCTCGTTCACTCCTTCCTCTTCACTGAACCAAAACTTTGATAAACTAAAACTCTAAACAAATCATACTTTTCTCCTTATTGCTTGCCAGCTTTGTTGTGTTTCATATACAGTTGTGGACTGCCTTCTTACATTGTTCAACTTCATTGGTAGAATCGGAAACATGAGCAAACCTAGATCGGGGCGTAAGTTATAGTAACACCTAAAGACACTTAACTGTTTGACCCCAGTGTTACACCACTAAGAGGCTTCATCACCCAGATGGAGAAAGTAGGAGTCTGGGCTCGTGGTTATGTGTTATGCTGAAGTTCTGCTCTCTTAGTGGTTGAGTTATATCAGTGTGACACAGCCTAGAAAAGTAACTAGCTAGGGGAGTAAGAGAGATTCTCACAGTTCAGAGATTATAGCCCAGGGTTGTTCAGCTTTATATCATGGGACCTATGGTGAGACAGAACAGCACAGTGGAGAAGATAAGATAGAGAGAATGCCCACTGACTCACAAGGACCAAAAAGCAAAGAGAAAGGACCCTTCAAGGGCATGGCTTCCACAATATCCTTCCTCCAACTGGGCACTACCTGCAAGAGTCTGTTAGTTTCCTGTAGCCCACAAATCTAGACATCTAGTACTAAAATATTGCATTCATGTGATGAAAGCCTCAATCAGGTCCCAAAAGACTGATCTTTGAACACTGATACCCTGGGGCCAAAGTTTCAGTACAGGAGCTTCTAGAGAACATTGAAGACCCAAGATGCTACCTCTTAGACACCTTTGGGCTTTATATTTGTGCCTGCAATCGTAGCCCCAAAGCATCTACATGTTCTGCTAGCAACACACTATATTGTATATTCCCTTGTAGTTTTGCTTAAGTAGCCACAGCTCAGGTGCTAGGCCTTCCATGTAGACCTAGAGGCCTATAAGACAAAATTGGCATTCAATGTATTTTTTTTTTCATGTGTTACTGAAGAAAATCATCAGTTTGCTTTCTAGAGGGTTCTTCGGTGTCTCCTTAGACACTGCCATTGTGTAAACTGGAGAAATCTGCTGTCTGGAGAAGGTACCTGCTATGATAAGAGTGTTTGTTGAAAACATTCAACTTCTGAGCTACGTCCTCATCTCACAAGTAGGTCCTGGCTCCTTACAGGCACTTGGACCCTGATTATTAATAGAAAGTAGTAAAGGTTTGCAGTCTGCCAAGACTCTGACACTTCGCAGGCCACGAGCTTCTGGAAGATGTCTCTCACATGAGGTTTCTGGCCAAGAATCCCTTTTCTATTTGTACATTTTAGAATTTGACTTTGGCAAAGGATATTAAGGGAAAACTGTCCCTTTTGATTTGAACTTGATAATTTTTAAAGAACAATCCCAGTCTATCTTAGAGTTCTTAGTCTGCTGAGTAATAGAAACGAGGCTCTGGCAGTATGAACGTACACAGTTCAGTCCATAAAAGTCCATTAAGAATGTGTTGAGAGCTGTGTTAAACCCCATTAGTGTTTGGCTGTATATGTGTGATTTCATTAGGCAGCACGTCTTTTAGACATAGACAACATCAATTGGAATGCCACTTTTTGTACATCATGTGATGCTGGAAACAATTATATTTTTAACTGGACTTTTTTTTCTCAAATAAAGTAGAAGTTTTTAGGCAAGCCTTGCAATTATTGAAATAATTTTGTGTACTAGGGTAATCCACAGAATTCCAGATGTACAGATACATATTTATCCCCAAATATTCTAAAATACTAATGCTGAGGTCCCTGGAGCAAAGTATTAAGACATGAAAACAGTAATAATCTACTAGGTTTAATAAATGTAACTTAAGGCGAAGGCCAAGGAAGAAGTTCTAAGATAAAACCATTAAAAATTAATTATTAGCAAATTACTAAGATCCTGAAATATGTGTGCATTACTGATATATTATTATTTTACAAATTTGTTGCGTGCTATATGTTTTTACTCTGGAAAAGACCCACGGTTTGGTGGCATACTCCAGTTATGAGCACTGGGAGACTTGAAATGAATTGGTGTACTTCTTAATTACACTCACCAGGGAGTAATTCCTGCTGGTTTAGCCTGATAGGAGTTGGGCCAGAGCCTAAAGAGAGATAGCAATTCCTATTCTCAAAGGGGTTAAGCTCTAGTTGTGGAGAAAGGACGGGAAAAACCCACTGTGGTCACAACAGGGAAGATGGAAGGAAAAACATCCTGTCACCGTTATGAAGTTAAAATAACTGGATTTCATAAACAAAGTCTGTTACAGGGTAGAAGACGTGAGAGCGCAGGAGATAGGTATAGGGAAAAGATAGTGATGCTCGGTTTAATACCTTGGGAAATTATAAGAGCCCTGGCTAAAATAGACTCTCTGAGAACAGGCCTGAGGGACCAGATTGGTTATATTTAGTTGTGAATAGCTATTGATACTTCAGAGTTAATTAGAAACTGAGGTCTAACGGGGTCTGGATGACTAGATACACAAGAGTAAGGAAAGCACACAAGCGCCTGGATCTCTGTAGTTCCTAACAGCTTCTCACATCTTAGTCTTAATCGTCTTGAAGCATTTGTGGGTTTTCAGCACATCAAGTGACTCTTCTCAGCGTGGCTTTTAATGAGAAAAGGTTCAGTTTCTCTAGTTAAGCAAAAGACAATCATAAACCTCTTTCTGGATTTAATGTAGGTCTTCATAAACCAGGTTTCAGGATGTCGAGGCTTTTGGAAATACTTCTGTAATAATCAAAAGAACAATAGTTGGAGTCTTGGGTATAATGAGGGCACAGACAACCTGTGGTTCTTGACACCTGTGTGAAGGTGGCACATTGTGTATCCTCACGGGAATGGCTTTCTCGCTAGCATCCTAACACTGGTGTCTTCTGTGTGTTTTGTCTTTCTGAACTCTCTAGCCTTCATGGTACCTCTCTTCCCTAGAGACAGCAGCCAGGGATGAGTTCTCAGCCTTGTATTTTTAGTCAGTTGATTGGTTACTTGAGTTTAAAGTGTTTCCGGTTGACACGCCTCCTAGCTGTCTTCAGAGACCAGATCAGCTACAGCTGCATTTGCTCCAGAGGCAGGATGGACTTTCCCACTCTTCATTCGCATCAGTACTTCTGCACTTTTAGCACCCTCAGACTCACAGGATGGGCCTGATGAGCTACTGGTCCCCACCTGCCGTTCCTGACACAGCAGCTTTGAAATGACACCCTGAAATGTGTTCAGAAATAAACAAGTTCCCAGAAGAGGCTGATGCTGGTCTGGACACAGTATGAGAGGGGCTGTCGCCTAGGGGAGGTTGAAATTCATAGAATGCATGTGTTTGTCTGTGTCAGGTGTTAAACTATAAACTATAGTTAAACTATAAACTATATGCTAGCCTGGTTTTTAGGAGAGTCCCATTAATCTCATAAAATCCTCAGAATAATATTAATTAGTTCAGAATAATTAATTAATTAGATCCTAGAGTATTTAGGTTGCAGACATGTTGATTCTAAAACTTAAATACAAACAATTCAAGGACTGTATAACTGGGGCAGAACCTGAAGGCATTTTTTTTTCAAAAAGAAGAAAAGGGAAGAGGTCCATAGAGTGCCGTGGATTTGGCCTGACTGAAGCATTTGTAACACAGAGCTGCCTGCTGCTGCTGCTGACGTTAGCTACAGTAGTCTGGCTAAGTAGTTTATTTGTTATCTCTTGGGAATGTTTACTCCATCTTATGAAGGTAGGCACCCTAGTTCCTCGAAGTGGTGAGGAAATGAAAGGATTCATCTTGAGTGACATTTCCCAGGTGGCAAAGCCAGGAATCATCAGTCTCGAAACCTCTGGTTCCTGAAAACAACCACTCACCTAGCTGGCCGGGCTCTAGCCACAGCATCAATGTGGATGGAAGACATTAGAATCATTAATCATTCTAATTTAAGGTACAGAATAGACTTTTTTTTTTTTTTTTTTTTTTTTTTTTTTTTTTTTTTTTTGTAGAAAAAAGTTCTGGTCCTATGTATTCTGTGTATTTGTCCTAAATATTATAACGCCATTTTAAGTCTGGTTGCCCAATAAATATTAACTGAGGCCCTCTGTACTCTGCCATGACCATATCCTCTGGACAACAGTCACTAGAAGCTGCGAAGGACTGGGAAAGGTCCAGAAGAGACTGACAGAAGGCAGTCCTCTGGGTCTCTTCCCACTTTTGATTTGAGAACTCTGCATCTCCCTGAGCTGTGGTTCTGTGACCATGTTTTCATAACCCCACCAGCTTTTTAAAGTCCAAGGGTGCTTAAATTTTTTATTTTTATAAATTTACACATGATACCAATATAATAATACTACCATCACTATACCAGACCATTATCTCTGCCTTCCTGCAGGTACATATAGGTCAATAACCCAGAATGTCTTACGGTTTACCCCGAAATACATTTGACTTCTCTGTTCCTGTCTGAAAACAGGGAACCAGCCATGGGTGAGCACAGTTTGCTCTCTGCTTTCCATGCCAGTGCATATGGGGACGGGTTTACAGTCTCCGTAGTCTTTATAATGCAATTCTGTGGCTTTAGAAACATTAACTATTATGAAATCAGAAAAATCAAAGAGCGTGAAATGGAATTCTGGCATTAGCATGTTAATTCAAAAATATGTCCTGGAAAAAAATACCAATAACTAGAACTATTTAACCCTTTTCACTGTCTGCGGATATTTAGTAACTATATCCCTGGGTACTGGATGTAGGCCTGTTCTTTAAACGGATACAATATTTTATGTTGTCTCCATTTGCTTTCTGTTTCAAGCATCAGAAACTCTGGAAAGGTTTATTGGGTTTCCTTCACTAGGAATGGATTCACTGGCATAATGAAAACTGTGATCCTCCTTCCCTGTTCACCTGAAACACTGCCTTAGGTCAAGTCTGGGAGATCAACAGTGAGCACACAGTGTGACTCTGCCTGCTATCAGTAAAGTAAATGAGCCCAGAGATCCATGAATCCATGATCAGCTACTATTAAAATTCACAGCAGGCAAGAGAATAGAAGAACACAAGAAAAATAAATAACAAGGGATGCAGATGTCATTTCCCAAGCCAGGCATTGAGGTGGCATGCCAAGAGAATCCTGGCACTTGAGATGCCAAGACAGGAAGATCAGTGTGGATTCAGGGCTAGCCTGGGCTATAGAGTGAGACCCTGTATCAAAAATACACGAAACAGTGTTCTCTCTCACAGCTTCAAAAATGTTTATTCTGCTTTGAGATCTAATGGCATCAACAGTCAACAATTCTTCTTTATTTAAACTCTGATCTAAAGTGATCAATAAAAATGCCATACAATATTTTCTTAATGTGCCTGTAGAGTTAAATAGCTAACAATCATCTCCCAATTTGATATTTTTTTTTGTTTTATAATACAATGCTACCAATATTATCAAGTACTTTGAAGATCTCAAAAAAAAATTGAGTTTTATTTTTCCACAGCAAGGAAGTTTAAAGCTATTACAGCACGGAACATAGACTGGTTAGTGAGCTAGTGAGTGGCAACCATGAGAGAAGTGAGTAGCTTCAGATAAACTCGTATTAAAGCATGGCCCTTTGAAACGCTGTTACTATGATAAGGTAGCTTTAGCCAATTAACTGTTCTTGCTCATATGTGGGTAACTTCCTTGGTCATGGGAAGGCCAGCAGCTACCCATAATCCCTTGGGGCTGTGCTCTCTTGCTCCATCCTGTTACCAGAACACAGCTGGCATTTAAAGCAAAATGCATCAGGTATGTCAGGAGTCCACAGAGTGAAGCATCTGAGCCCTTTTGAGAAACATAGGGTGAAAGGCAAACACACGTTCCAGAAAGAAAAACTCTACTGGTGTGTAGCCACTTCTCTTACCTCATAGATCTCCTAGAGAGACACTCTCTGTTTCTTGGCACAGAAGCCAAGTCATTCTTGGGTTGGAGGGTGTTAAGAACATGTCCCAAGAGCTTAGAAGGGAAAAGCCTGGGTAGAATTCCTGTCTTCAGCGTCAGGAATATCATTAAGTTACTTGAGACTTAACTTTCACCGAAGGAAGAGCTTGACAGTCCTACTGATCAAATCCTTGTAGAGATTTGACCGTGAACATGCACAGTGTTTTAAACATGAAGGACAGTGGAAGCCCCTTCACTTGGATGCCATTTGAAATGTACTGTATATTCATACTCACGAAGCACTTTAGACTCACTATACTTAATTTAATTAAAATGTCCATCAAAAGATGCGAATTGTTCCTCAGAAAATGGTCTATCAAACATGGCCTCTGATGAAAAGTGTTGAGGAGGTCATGTATTATTAAAGTTCTCCAACCTATTAAAAATGTTGTGATTAGAACGGGTGTGACAGCTCGGTGATTAATAGAACTGGCTACTCTTATCAGCACTCAGGTTCCACTTGCACCAAGCATGCCTGGTGTTCTGACACTGCCTTCTAGCTGTCCCAGGCATCGGCATGTACACTGGCAAACATGCATGCAGATACACATGGAGATTCATGAGTGAAAGTAAAATCATCCTAAAAGCCATAATTAAATCTACACACATATTTCTGTGAGAGTTTGCTCGTTGAACCTCTTCACTAATTACAGCACTAAAAAGGAGCCATTGGCTGTAAGTGAGTGCATTTAACACAGCAGAGGTAGGAGTCAGAAAAGTTTACTCTGTGGCCAGAATGACCCAGCACTGACTTGAACATGCCCTCCCAACTTGCCTCGTTACCCTTCCTTCTTTATGGGCAAAATGAATGTTACTGCTTTAATATTTGAACCATGGGCAGAGAGGAATTAGAATTAGGCTCACTTTCCTGTGCTTGCAGGAACTGTGCTTATCTTCGTTGTCATAATTTGTCTTTTGTAGATTCAATGTATACATCAATTAAGGTCTTGGTGTTCATTCACAGTCCATACCAATGTTGTTTGACACATTTATTAGAAACATTGGACGAGTATGTCCAATCCCAAGCTCTGAGCATGAAAGAGCTCAAGGTTCACTCTCACACAAAGAGTAGACAGAGGCAGAAGGCTGAGAAAGGTTGTTGGTGGTAAACATATTGCTGGGTATGTAAACTTGTCTCACTTAAATGAGGTAAAGAGGGGTGGTTGACTGGCTTTTCCTTCGCCCGATCCTCACCTTGTCTTTTGTGTAACCTAGGAACAACACTTTTTCTTGGCTTCTGGTATCTTTGAGGGACTGCACACGGGTTTGCTTGATGTGACAATTAAGTTTTATCCATAGGCAACTAATACCAGTGCACCAGTACAGCCATATTTGTGCATAGTGACATCAAGAATAAGGAAATAAAATAGAAAAAAAAAACCTATATTTAGACTTGATATTCTGAATTTTACTTTCTGTGCATGACTTTTTTTTGTTTTGTTTTGTTTTTTTGCTCATATATATGCATGTGTGCTTGGTGTCTGCAGAGGCCAAAAGAGGGTGTCAGATTCCCTAAGGATAGGAATTCTGGATGATTGTGAGCCATCATGTGGGTCCTGGGAATTGAGTTCAGATCCTCTGCAAAACCAAGAAGTACTCTCAACTGCTCTGCCATCCCTTGAGCTTACAACACATTTTTAAAAATTATAGTGGAGCCTCACAACAGATCTAGAACACTTTGTGACCATTTGAGATTGTTACCTTATGAAAATTTCAGAGCAAGTTTTGTAGAAAGTTTTGGTTCTGTCATTTGATAAAGAGAGGCTAATTGGAATAGCTAGCTACAACTATATAAATGGGGATCATTGCCAGGAGTCTTCAGGATATTGTAGCCTGGGGGTACTCAAGTTCCTTATAGACAAAAGTCTGTATTTGCATGGAAACTCTATGCAGGGAATCACAATACCTATTGTAATTTCCCAAAGGCCTATATGTTAAAGGTGTGGTCCTCTGCCTGTAGAACTATCAGTATGTGGTGGGACTGTGAGAGTTGGAGCCCATAACAGGTCTTCAGATTATTGGAAACATGCCTCTCCCCTTCCCTGCTCTCACCAGCTCCACGGGAGGTAGATTGGCTAACTCCAATCACATGCACATTCCTAGCATGACGTCATGATGTGCCACCTCACCTCAGGTCCAAATGAGTGCAGCCACTGGCTTTTCCAACTTAAAAGCTCAAAGAAGCGTATTTCTTTACAGGTTGATATGTTAGGCAAGTGTTACAGCATTCAAAAGCCAACACTGCTAAGTCTAACATTAATGTCTAATAAATTTTTGTATTGTCCGGAGAAAATCCAGGAAAAAGCTATATTAGTTCAGAGGCCATTTTTAATTTTTGTAACTGTTTTCAATCCATGGTAGTTGATTAAATCTACTGACACAGAAGCTAGCAGGATTTAACTGGCCACCTTTCCAACTTCCTTAACTGCAGCATTAAAGTAAAGGTTCATTTGTACTGGCTATCATGGGAGCCTTACAGATCTCACGGAACATTTATCTAAGGCAGTCCCGAGTAAGTAACAGAGTTGAACCAACTAGGGACAAATACAGCTATAATGGTATTGAAGGGAAGAAACTCTGGGCTGGAGGTCAGGATTCGAGGTTAGGGGTACAGACTTTGAAGCTCACCGACTGAATAGCTATCCTGAAAGAGCCAAGTGCAGGTTTGATTGCTTTCACGGGTTTTTACTAAACTCCTTCTTTGGCCATCTTATAAACTGCATCAGCAATCAAGAGCGTGCTACAGCCTGGAAATAAAACCTGGTTCTGGAGCCCATGGATCTGCAGAACTGTCCTGAAATCCATTCAGCTAGAAGCTCCTGGTATAACTTAATAACACTACAATCCCAGGGTGCCCAGAACTTGCCTGGTTTCCTCCTGGATGGTTGCAGCAAGAGATTAGCAGTAATAAGGGAGATGCTGCTGGCACATTGAGAGATGGCTGGGAAGAGGGAGGTGAGGACAGCACATTAGCAGGAGTGTGGGAGATGAATGTCAGGCCAAGCATACATCAGCAAGCCGACGGTGGGTGGGGCTCTTGTTCTGAGCTGATCCATGAAGCTGTGACTCTGCAGGGACAGGCACTGCCGTCTTGCTGAAAGAGGTTTACTCTACATTCCACACAGGGCTTTTTCCTCATTGGCGTTTGAGATGGAGTTAAAGGAGCCTGCTTTCCCTTTGTCGCTATCTTATTCAGTACACTCTGAGTGTTTTGACCAAAGTGTGAGCCACTGTGTTGATTTCCCACACTCCTCACATGCACCTTCATGATAAAGACAACAGGAACAACCATACTTTCCCTAAGACCGGAGATGGTTTAGGGGTTTGCAACAGATCCTACGAGTTGGTGCAGTGTGAATATGATTCCTGATTTTCCCTGTTTGCCCCTTAGTCTCTACCACAGCTGACCAACAGGGAGGGAAGCAGTTAAAGGTGGAACAATAATCATGAAATGGGCTGAAATGTTCTGAGTGAAGCCATGGTTTGGATCAGAAGCACTCTCCGGGGCAGTGTGTGGAAGGCTCGGTTTTCAGCTCATGGTTGTGTTGACAGTCAATGAAATCCTTAGGGAATGGAAGGAAGTTACATCACTATGGATATACCCTAACTCTTTATTGGTTATTCTCTTTGTTTCCAGGGTACCATGAGGTGGACATCTTTGCTTATTTAGAATAAAATCATAAGATACAAAATATTTGAAATGAAAAATTTACAAAGCATATGAAAAAATTGACCAATGATTCTGTTTAGCACCTAGTGGCAAACATCAGAACACATTGGCTAATTACACACTTTTCATCAGGAAACACTCCATGAACACGGGGAAAGAAACATCCTTTATGTGCGGTGTCTTAGTTAGGGTTTTACTGCTATGAACAGACACCATGACCAAGGCAAGTCTTATAAAAGACAACATTTAATTGGGACTGGCTTACAGGTTCAGTCCACTGTAATCAAGGTGGAAGCATGGCAGCATTCGGGCAGGCATGGTACAAGAGAAGCTGAGGGTTCTACATCTTCATCAGAAGGAAGCGAGGAACAGACTGGACATCCCAGGCAGCTAGGAGGGTCTCCAAGCCCACCCCCACAGTGATACACTTCCTCCAACAAGACCACACCTTCTAATAGTGCCACTCTCTGGGCCAAGCATATACAAACCATCACACACGTGCACACAGGGATATTTTTTTAAAGTCTATTGACTTGAAGTCTTCTCCTATATAACCAATGGTATAGTGAGTAATATGGGAATTCTCTTTCTAATCACCAGATGAACTTATACACTGAATTCCTTAGTTGGTGCATAATTTTATATTTCCACCAGTCGATAATTAGTGTTCCTCATCTCTATTACCTTCATCAGCATTTTTTAAAATCATTTTTCTGTTGAGGAGACTGAGTCTCAGAGCAGTCTTAATTTGAATTTACCCAATGGCTAAGTTTGTCGAAGACATCTTCAAGTCTTTTTTTGACCATTTATGTTTCTTGTATTTGAGAGCTGCCAATATATTCATTTGTACATTAGTTGACTGGATGATTTCATTTTTGCCATTTAACTTTTACAGTCATTTGTATATTCTAGATATGAATCCCTGTCTGATATGTAGCTGGTAGACTATTGTTCTAGTTCTGCATTCTCTTTCCATTGTCATGACGGTGTACTCTGCTGACAAGCTTTTTAATTTCTTGTGATTGCATTATAACATATATAGTTATATATGTATATATAGATAGATATAGATACATTATCATATAAATTATAGACTTGCATGCAGCCAAAAAGAATAGCAAAATAAAGACATTAATGGAATGTAGAAACAACTGGAACCATTGTTTAATTGTTTACTAAAAAAAAAAAAAACAAAAAAACAAAAAAAAACCCAAAAAGTCAGTTCTTGGGATGGGATTATGGCCTGTGCTCTTAGAGTCTGCATCAAACACTCTCATGTGCGCCTGCCTCTTGAATTGCTTCCCCTTAGCAGTTTCATCATTTCAGATCCTATACTGAGAACGTTGACCCCAGAACCATTTTGTTTTTGAGGAATTTGTCAAAAATTAGATAAGTCTAAGCATCAAGTTTGATTTCTGTGTCCTCTGAGCTCACCACTTGGTCTGTGTGTATGTTTTGTGCTGTGTTATGCTGTTTCCACAGCTCTGTGACATAGGTTCCTGCTGTTTCCACGGCTCTGTGACATAAGATCCTATGGAGTATTGTGATAGGCCCAGCATCACACTTACGCAGGTGTGGCTTCGGCTACCTGGGGGTGTTCTGCTTTCATATCAACTTTGCAATTGTTGATTCTATTCTGTGAGTAGACTCAGGATGTTGGGGTTGATTGCATTGTCTGTAGATTAACTTCCTTAATAGAGTCATTTTCACAGTGTCTGTTCGACCCGTCCATGACTTGGATGGTTCTTCAGATAGTCTAGTATCTCTTTAATTTTTTTTGTCTTAGGTGTCCTTCTTTAGTCCTATCCTAGGTTCTTTTTTTTTAAAAAAAAATTATTCTGAGTGGAAGTTTTCTCTTAATTTATTTCACTATTTGGCTTTATTATTCCCACATGGAAAAGCTACTAATTTTATAAGCTGATCTGTTTATCCTCCTACTCTACTGAACAGTTGGTTGGGTGTGAGAGTGTTCTGGTAGAGTGTTTAGGTTCATTAATGTTCAGAGTCATGTCATCTACAAATAAGAAGAAACTGACTTCCTCTTTTCCTTTTTCTAATTCACTTTATTCTATTCTATCATCTCTCTAGCTAAGGATGTGAACACTACACTGAATAAGAATGTAGAGAGTTATTCCTCATCTCTCATATCAGGATCTAGAGGCCCTGCTTTTAGGTTTTAACAGTTTAGAGTAATAATTGGCAATGGGTTTGGCATTGATAGCTTTTATTATGTTTAGATTTTTGTTGTTTTTCTATTCCTAGTTTTTGTTTTGTTTTGTTTTGATTTTTACCATTTTTTATCATTTAGGGGCATTGAATTTTGTTGTGTCTTTTCTGCACTGATAAAAATGATCATTGACTGCTGTTCTTAACTTTGTTTTTGTCTTGAATTAGACTTGTTGATTTGTGTACAGTGAACAAACTTTGTATTCCTGGAATGCAAGTTAGTTATGGTTGGTGATGGTATATGATCTTCTCAATGTGTTCTTTAAGTTTTGAAAAATTCTATTGTGAAAATTTACATCTATATTCATCAATGAAATCTATCTGTGGTTTTCTTTGGCATTTTCTATTTCTGGTTTCAGAATAATGCCAGCTTTGTCGAGTGAACTTGGTAAAGTCTCTTCAGCATGCTGCTTTGTGGTCATGTGCTTCCCTTGAATTTCTCATCAGTTTAAAAACGATGCCTCTGTTGGAGATCCCCATCTTAGCTGGCAGTTCTTTATTTTCTGGGCTAGAATTTCAAGCTGTCAACCAGAGATCTGACATTATCTCGATAATTCTGTCTATGTCAGTGAGTTGCCATTTTCCCCTTATACCCTTTGTGGCATGCATACATACGTGCATGTGTATGCATGTATGTGTGTGTGTATTTGTGTGTATGTATGTATGTATATATGCATGTGTGTATTTGTATTCACAGTGGGTTTTTTTGGTATATATTCATAGAAGTGCATTATGTGGGCATCCACGTAATGTACCCATATGTGTAGAAGCAAATTTCATTCTTGGATACTATTCATCAGTTACCTTCCTCTTTGTTTTCTGAGACAGGGTCTTTGATTGGCTTGGTATTCTGGGATTAGGAGAGCCTGGTGGTCAATGAGTCCCAAGGATGCACTTCTCTCTCCCCCCCCCCCATCCTGAGGTGACAAATATGTGTCACCATGCCTTTAGTTTTTTAACATGGGTTCTAAGGACACCTGAGCTAGCCCGCCAATCCTCTTCAAGCTTTGAATTTGAAGTTTCTTATTTGTATTTTTGCTCTCCTGCCTCATAACAAGTTTCTCTTGTGCCTCATGAAGAGATCCTTTGGCAGTATTCTGAGTTTCTAAATGCTTGAATGTACGTTTCTTTCTACAGTTTAGGTACTTTCCTACCTTAGCCTTATTTAATTTCTTGAAACTTTCCTGTTTGTCTCAGCACTCTTCTAGCCTGTGTCTCTACCATATCTGGAATCCTTGGATGCTCTTTTGTTTTATTAATTTTTTTTCATACTGGATTTTGAAGTCTGTGGCTTGTCTGAAGTCAGAGTCTGTCTTGCAGGCATCTTGCACTCATTAGGACTGTTATTTATCATCTCTCCTAGGTCACTTGGTTCATCTTTTCTAAATCTGTGCCCCAATTATAGGGTGTTCTTGTTTTGTTTTTTTGTTTTGCATTTTTATTTGCTTTAAGATTTCCCACTCAGATTTTCTGTCATACTCCACAGAAATAGTTTGTCCAGCTCTTCTGAGTACGCAAATGGAGACTCGCACCCTGGCTTCTCTGAACCTGTTTTGCTTGCTAAATACTATCTTGAACGCCACTACATCCCCATGTCCCTACACAGAGCTGGCACTGATTAGTAACAAAATTATCTGTAGGCTCATGATTTCACCCCTGCTCTTGCCTTCTAGAATTGACATTCCAATCCACTGGGATTCCACTTGCCTGTGGCATCACGTGTCCCGTGGTTCATCATTAACGCCTCCCACCTGCACTCAGGTTTCCCATCATGTCTTGCTGTTGTTGTATGACACCCTTGTGTGGTGCTAGAGGGAATGGTGGGACCTTAACAGCTGGGTTAAGCCAGTGTGAGGTGCTATGTCATGAGTAGTACACCATAAGATTAACGAGCCTCCATGACCACCATGATGTTCTCCACAGACCCAGTCATCCAGAATATCTGCCATGGACTGAATCTTCTCATCCTGAGCCCAAATCAACCATTTACCCTTTTTAAGCTGCTTAGCACAAGTACTTGATACAGTAACGGATGGTTGACTGACACACTCCTTTTGTAATATTATCTGGGAAAATTCCAGTCTCCGCCTCCTCTGTCTTATAACCAGGAATCCAGAGAGGGCTGAAGAAAGGCATGGAGCCATCTGGACTAGTTTCGTTTTGAGGGCATGCTGATTCATTTTGAGTGAGTACATGAGTCTCCCACTTGTCTTCATGCTTAACTCTTTGCCTTCTTTCCCCAGACAGATAGCAAGTCTGCAGGACCAGGACACATTTCCTACTCCCTGAAGGAAGACACATTTCCTACTCCCAAAACCTTTTGGCTTTTCTTGTAATAATAGATTTGATTGTAAGGGAAAGTCCACATGCTCCTTCCGCCGTGCCTCCCTCGGGACCCTGTATTACACACTGCACAATCACCCGCTTGTCTGTGTTCTCTGTACCCTTTTACAGCTCTTCGCTCATCTTCTCAAAGTCTAAAATTTGAAATGTCAGAGAGTTCAAATCTCTAACTACTGTTTTTCTTCCTGCACTCGCTTCTCACTTGTAAAATGACATTCAGGCTCATGGCTTTAAATACTGCTTGTATGCTGATAACTGTCAAATATTGAGGTCCACATGCCTAATGTTATTTCAAGTTCAAAGAGAATAGAGTGTATCTTGAACTCTCTTATATTTTTAAACTCCTTCCTTCTCTGAGAATGTTCTCAAGAAGTTTCTGCTTGCTCTGCTCGGGTCGGGTGTTCAGTCACCCTTGGCCTCTCTGTCTGGGATTTCATATTAGATCTATGATACTCCACTAACAAATCACTATGGCTTCAACACCTACCCAGTATTATCTACCTGTATGACTGCCATCTTCCTCCTTAGTGTATTCTCCATCCCTTTAGTTCATTCCCAAAGCACATGCCAGGGTGGTTCTACATGTTACCCCTCCACTCAAAATATCCCAATGTCCTTCTCATATTGCTATGTTGTAACAGCCATAGTTCTGAAAATGAGTAAAATTGCCTGTGTTTCATCTCCTACTTTCATCTAATATTACCATCTATAACTTTCCCACAACTAACTATCCTCTCTTCAATTGCCCAAAGCTCCAGGCATGCCGGGGCATTGTTATCTTCATGTCCAAAGCCCCCTCTTCCAAGAGTGCTCTGCCCTTAGTCACACAGGCAGCACTTGACCCTCTCATACCTCACTGTTCCAGCCTCATTTCCCTTTGCCCACAGAGAGCTTTAATCCGACCTCTGCTCCATGCTTTCTTTCTTCTTACTCCATTGTGTTTTCTTGGAGAAATCTATATAGTTCTTCCATTTTTAATAGATCCATCATCTTGTTTACTCAGGGACTGTGTCTTTATTATTTCTCTGAATGAAGACAAAAGCATTATCTGTTGTGCACACTGCTATATTCCTGGAAGTTGGCAGAACGAATGGCAGGAGCTCCAGCTGCACCAATCAGCTATTGAATGGTTGGAAGCATAGACTTTCACATTTACCACCCACAGTTCATGCCCAAAGAACAGCGAGCGCTGTGCAGAGAACAGAGGGGACATTAGGTTTATTGATTCTCAGCAGGAACACAGCTAAAGAGTGAAATGGATGCATGCCACCTGGGGGAGACTCAGAGATTGGCTACCATAGAGATGACAGTGATGGTGAAGATGTCAATCACAGTGATGACACCGGATTATGCTTTGTGAAGTATTACATAGGAAAGACTTTTATATCTAACTTGGATTGATTTTACTCCTTAAGAGAATCTCAAGTCAAGACCATATTCAGCTTTTTTTCTTTTCTGCTGATGAGAAAAACTGAAGAACAGGTGTTGTCCTTCAATAGCATTCTGAAAAACTGTAATTACTGGAACAATACCTATGCCCATGCTCTACTATCCCAAGAAAGGCAGTCATGGATGCCAAGGACCAGGGAGTTCCAAACAGGAGATGGCAAAACATGGTCAAGATAAATGGAAAGTCAAATAATGGGCCAGAGTTAGCATATAACTACTGATAATTCCTGGGAAATTATATTTAAACTCCACTGGTTAACATCTTCTAAAGGTCATTCAATAGATTTTTCTTCACTGTAACTTACAGTATCTATACATACAGAGAATGCTCAGTGATCACCAATTGGAACATGTACATAGCAGTTCACAGCGAAGATCTCCATGCTCTGGGTCAATAGCTTAAAGTTCTAGTAACAGAAATCCCTCTAAACCTTGACATATGTGCTTATGAAACTGCCCGCCAGGAAATGGCTATTCTACCTTGCAGATGAATCAAGTACTATAATTGGGACTGTGTTTACGTGAGGAGAAGCAAATGAATCTGGAGAGACTGCACAAGACAGTTCTCTGCTCTTTCTCCAAACAGCCCCAGGGTTGTCATACATACCGCTCTCTGTCTGGTGATTTATAGAGATCAACAGAGTTTCACCTTTCAACTCTACAACAACCCTGTGGGAATAAACTTCGAGATGTCTTTGATATATATGTTTCTCTGAATCTTAATCTATAGTGAAAAAGATCTGAAATAAATGTGTACATTAGAGAATGGAAGGGCAGAACTAGCAAGGCATTAACTGGCTTTGTTTTCATGTAGCTAAAAGTAGTTGAGGCAGGATTTAATGTGGATCATCCTATCTTGGTGCCTGAGCAAGAGCAATTCTCAGGCTATCACAGTTGTCTTAGCCAGAAGATACACAGTTTCAGGTCTGGAGAGATGGCTCATAGGTTAAGAGTGCTTGCTGCCCTTCCAAGGACCTGAGTTTGGTTTCCAGCATCCATGCACACACGCATGCACACACACACATACACACACTTTAATAAAAAATAAATTTTCAAGCAGAAATGTATAGTATTGAATAATTTAAAGTCAGGCTGCATGGATTTATGACCATGGACATGGTTCTTAAATAATTTCACTAAGACTTGCCATTCTCATTTGTATAAAACACCATTTATCTAAAAAAAAATTAATAATAATCTTGAAGATTGACCAAAGTGGGACACAAGTTCTCAGCACAGGCCATAGGGCATGGTGTTTCATATGTGTTAGCTGTCACTCATGGCATTATCACTAGACTCCAGGCACATTTACACAGTGTCAGTCAACTAGCTGAGATGTGTTTGTCCATAACCTATTTCATCTGATGCAAATACCCCTACCTCTAAAGTTTGCCATCAAAGTTCTCACAGTGTTGTATTTCCTATGTGCCCCTGAACTTCCCAAAGTCAATGACGTTTCTATTTGTCAGTATATTTCATTTGAAGCAGGACTTTACATAGGCTTACATAAATCCATATGTTTAATGTAACTTAAGACAAATGTATTAATGATTAATAATTAAAATCATTTACAAGGATGACAATGGACATGGATATGTCATTAATATCAGGTGCATTACTTCCTTGGGAGGTCCACAGAGCTCTGTAAGAACCCTTAAGGAGGCAAGGAAACAGAATTCCATAGGATGTGCTACTATATTCGCCAGCTTCTTCAAGTGCTTGCTCATCTTCCCTCATGGATAATTGACAGTACCACTCCTTTCACCCGCCCATGTTAGAGGAAAGAAGAGACGGCTGCAACACAGTCAACCTTTACCATGCTCATCACTGCAGTGAGGATGCTTGGACTGAGTTTTCATGTTTGATACAGTTGGTTAAAGAGGAAGGAGAAGGAAAAACCAACAAGGAAGTGGTGATAGAATTTGATGTTAACATGCCAGGTCCCCCTGATGAGTGTGTCCTTACTCACCAAGTAAAAATCTATGGTACAGCAGGGTCAGACAAGGGACATGTCTGGCACAGTGTTGAGAATGCAGAGAAACATCCACGTGATCTCCAAATTTCTATCATGGCAAAGAGTGACCCAGATTGCTTTTGCTATCCATGGAAGACTGGATTTTCCTAGCATGTGCAACCTCTGGGATGCTCCAGTCCTTTATGTAAAAGGGCACAGCATTTGCATATTAATTCTGGATTATTTATGATACTTAATGCAATGTAAATGATCCATAATTAGAATTTTTACATAGGGGAAAAGTTAACAAATAAAAGTTTGTACATACTTCATGCAGATGCATCTGAAAAAACATTTTACTTACTATTTTCATGTGTAAAAATGTTTTGCCTCCATATGTCACACACATGTGCATTCAGAGCTCACATAGGCTAGAAGAAGGTGTCAGAATCCCTAGGGCTAGGGTTACAAATGGGCTACCACATGGATGCTGGGAGTTGAACACCTGGGTCCTATGCAAGAACAGTAAGTGCTCTGAAAGTATCCCTTTGTCCCCAGTAGAAACATTATTTAAAGAACTTTTGAAGTGCGTTTTGTTGAATCTCGATGTAGAACCTGGGGTTACGTAAGGTCATTGTGTGAAGTATGGAGAAATATTCTCATCCTGCCTGCTTGTGTGAAGTGTTTTCAGGAGTGAAAAATGTGGGTCTCAGAACTCACAAAAGCAGCAGGTACTCGCCTAGCCGTCAGTGAGAACTCTCCTGGTATTTTGTTTTTGATGCTTAGATTTTCTCCTGTGAGGAAGACATTTAGAAGCATCACTGTGTCTCCTGCCTTGCACACAATTCTCTGTTTTTTGAACGATTGCTGCTCTAGGTAGTGGGGACAGCATGTTTCCTATGTTGCAAGTGTCCTTTACTGTTGTTTATTAGTTCATTTTCTGAGTTCATACTTGGTATTTTTCAATATTGCATGCAAGGATGGAATAATAAAATATTCAGGTTTCAATTCCATGTTTATATTTTTGCTGAGAGACTTCTCCTTAACCTCAGGGCCACATAACTATTTATTTTTTCTATAATTACGTTGCCTTTTTGGTTTTAATATTTAAATGTTTACTTCATATTAAATTTACTGTTATAAACTGAGTGAGAGGACTAATTTTGTTTGGGTGGAAGATTGCTTAAGTGTCATTTAATAAACGATCTGCTTATCCACGAAATTCCAAACTCCACTATTCACGTGCAACGGCATTATGTATAATCTTCAGGGATCATTCTGGTAAAATAGCTGTTCAGACAGTTCGTATTTTTGCTATATATTTGAAGCATAGTCTGCATAATAATTTTATTTATTCTTAGATAATTCCTCCATATTAATTAATGATTATTATTTCATCAACTTCTAATATTAAAAGATTCCAACAAAATGCTATGAAATACATATATTTACATAGAACATGATATAGTGATGATTTTATGATTTCCCCATATTTTATAGATTAGAAATGTTTCTATTTCCTTCAGTTCTATTGTTTAAAGTCATTGTTCTAGTTGGAGTTTTACTGCTGTGAACAGACACCATAACCAAGACAACTCTTAGAGAGGACAACATATATTTGGGGCTGGCTTACAGGTTCAGAGGTTCAGTCCATTATCATCAAGGTGGGAACATGGCAGCCTCCAGGCAGGCATGGTGCAGGCAGAGCTGAGAGCCCTACATCTTCAGCGGAAGGCTGCTAGCAGAATACTCAATTCCAGGAAGCTAGGATGAGGGTCTTAAAGCCCACCCTCACAGGGACACACCTACTCCAACAGGGCCACACCTTCTAATAGTGCCACTCCCTGGGCCGAGCATATACAAACCATCACACTCATTAATTTTTCATTACTTTTTGAGGACTTTGTACAATGTGTTTTGGTCATATTTAACACCCCCCTCCCAGCTCTCCCCTGCCTACTTTGCCATCCATACAACTCTGTGCCTTAAAACCTAACCAGACAAATTTGTGCTGCTCAGGTGCTCCTCCTACATATGTAGCCTTCCACTGGGTAGCCGTCTGCTTACCAGAGGTAGACGCCTAGAGAGAATGGAGTCTCCCTCTTTCACCATTTAACAACTGCTAATAGCTGTAGCATGTAGTTTTAAGACCTATTCACACTAAATCCTGCTAGCACCAGCATCGTTGGTCTCTGTCTGTTCCAGTCGAGTGCAAAGCCTGAGAAGGAGACCCCATGTTTCCCTGAGCCAATGCCTCTGCCTCTCCATAGCTCCAAGATCGCTCTCTCGGTCCCTGCGGCCAGCCGTGGGCAAACTCTCGCCAGCCCACATTCCACTCCAGTTACCTTTCCCCTGGAGCTTGGTCCTTTATCCAATCTACCTGTTCCAAAGCCTGGCCGAACTTTGCCCCAGCTATGTTCTTTCCTTCCAGCCTACCTGAATTGCTGTGAGTGGAAAACACCAGACCATCTTAGTTTAAAATCAACAGATGACACAACCACTGGGTGTGGAGTCTATCGTTCTAAACTCATCAACTATTCTATGCTGGAAATCTTGTGGTGGCAGAAGCCGCCACCAGGTCTAACACTTCTCAGTCTACATCTTGCCTCCTCTTGCTCCTGCCTTGTAGTAGTAGAAAAGGGCCATTTCTTCCTCCTGCATTCCTGTTTCCTCTTTCGGATCCAGAAGGACCTCCTCCTTCTTCGCCCAGTGATTAGCTTCTTGTTGTCTTTATTAGCCAATCAATTAATGGGGGAAAATTCCCCTACATTTCCTTAGCTAGGGGTGCGATTTGGTTCCCACTTCTCTTCACACTGAGATCTGGTTTGTCTTGGGCTTGCATGGCCTGTGTGTGCCGTCACAGCCACTTCAACATCATGCATACAGCTGCCTGGTGACCTGCAGACACTAGTTCCTGGATTTACACACTACCCTTGTCTCTTCAGTCTTTCTACCTCCTCTTCTCATGATCTCTGAACCCTGAGGGGAGGTGATGTCCCATTTGAGGCTGAGCATTCTGCTGTGTCAGGTTTTCCCTGCAATGGCCAGTCATTGATTTCTTTGTTAACCACCATCTACTAACAATAGATTTCCCCCATATTTGAATATTATTTCAGATAGTACGATTTTACTTTTTCTACTGGATTTTAATTTTCTTTAGCTCACTCATCATTGTTAAATATTTTATCATTAGTGTAATTTTCCTTTTAAAAGCTCTCTGTGTAATATATTCTGTTTTACACACCAATTTTTGCTATTTGAACATCGTGTGGGACCTTGTGTGCCTAATACAGTGTGTGGTAACTTTACCAAGTACAGGGCCATGTAAGCCATCCAAGGCAGATTTCTAATTTCCTTCTTAAAATGTAGTTTTGGCAGGTATAATTATTCAGGTTTCAGGGGCAGCGCACACTGAACAAAGCTTCAGCCATCACATTAAGCAGGCCCCACACTTGGGCCACTTTTGATTTCTCTGTAGTGAGAATATTTTAAATTGTCCCTTCTTCTCTTATGTATCCCTCAACACTGGTGACTGTAATACACAGTTTTTCTCATGTATCCCTCAACACCGATGACTGTGATGCACGGCTTTTACGCCTTGGATCTTAGCAGGCATCTAAGCTGGTGTGATTGATTTAGCACACCAGAGGTCTGGGCAATCTTCTATAGATGGATTGTGGCTTAGAACAGGGGCCTTCCTTGCTGTTTATATTTTCTTTTACGTATAAGATACCCTTGCCAGATGTTTGCCTTTGGGAAGAAAACTGCAATGAGTGTTTGCACCCTTGTGCAAGTGTGTCGTATATGTTACAGACGACTTTCTCCACTTGATGTCTCAACTAATCATAAAGACAGAGCATTCTATCTCAGTAATTATAGCCTCACTGTTTCAAAAATTAAATATGATACTTTCCTTTCCTGAAAGTCCAATTTCTCAGTGTTTTTCTCTAAATGATCATTGATCAACTCTTTGATCAGCACATTGCAATAAAAACCCTCTTGTTGACTCTTCTGACTTCAATTCAGTGGGACTTAAGGAATTTTTATTGTTTTTGTTTTGATGATACCAACATTTATTCCCCCTCCCCCCACCTAATCATTCCCACCCCAAGTGCTTGTATCTCCCAATTTCATGTGTTCTGTTTTAAACCTACTGAGTGCTGGCCATGCATAAATAGTTTAACTTAGGATTATGATAGACATATTAAAAATAATATAGATATATGGACTAAGAGGAGATACATTTTAATTTCTCTAGCTCCTAAATGACATACATAGTCATTATAGGTAAAAAAAAAATAATAATTTTGATGATGTCATTATTATACTATGTTTCTGATATGCTGATCACTAAATCATAATCAGTTTAATTACCTTTCATTATGTCCATTGTGAACATTCATGGAGCAGTGTACCTGTGTATGCATGCACGTATGACATGTTGTAAAAATATTTAAATACTTTCCCTACAAGTGCCACATGCCTTGTTCAGAATAGCGTTCTCTGCAATAGGCTCCACAGGCAGCCTAAGATTTTGTGAGTTCATGCCATACAGATGTAAAAGACCTGTTCATTTAGAGCTGTAGGCATGTAAAGGTGCTCAGTCCACCCTTGGCTGCCTTTTCTAACTAACCATAGATCAAGGTTTCATCATATGCCAGACTAAACTGCTAGTACATTTAAGGTTGCATCCACCTATGTACAATAGAAGGCTGTACTGGCTGGTTTTGTGTGCCAACTTGACACAGGCTGGAGTTATCACAGAGAAGGGAGCTTCAGTTAGGGAAGTGCCTCCATGAGATCCAGCTGTGGGGCATTTTCTCAATTAGTGATCAAGTGGGTAAGGTCCCTTGTGGGTGGTGCCATCTTTGGAAGTCTTGGGTTCTATAAGAGAGCAGGTTGAGCAAGCCAGGGGAAGCAAGCCAGTAAGGAATATCTCTCCATGGCCTCTGCATCAGCTCCTGCTTCTTGACCTGCTTGAGTTCCAGTCCTGACTTCCTTTGGTGATCAACAGCAATGTGGAAGTAAGCTGAATAAACCCTTTCCTCTCCAACTTGCTTCTTGGTCATGATATTTGTGCAGGAATAGAAACCTTGATTAAGACAAAGGCCTAGTCATCTTTGCTTCATAGACTATGGGCATGCTGGTAAATACTTCACTTACCCTGAGACCAGAGAGTTATGTTGCTGTATGTTGTCAACCCGTGCCCTGCTTACTCTTTTGGTGCAGTAAGTTAGATGATATACTTGAATTTGATTGGGGAGGAGTGTAATCCTTCTTTCCGTCCATCCATCATCCATCCATCATCCATCCATCCATCCATCCATCCATCCATCATCCATCCATCTATCCATTCATCTGTTCATTGATTCATTCATATAAATGCCACCTGTTCTTGACTAAGTAGTTTATATAAAATATGACTTTGTATAATTGAGTGTATGTATGAATTTTCAAATTCTAAATAGCACTTATTAATTGGATTTTAAAACAAACTTTAAAGGATTTGAATTAGAAAGTCAAAGAAATCTGCATGTGTGAGGGAGAAAACATATTTATAAACTGAGTTTTAAAAGCCATTATTATATTACACTGGAAAGATTATACCTGCAAACAAAATGAAGCTGCAGAACTCAGCCAGTTTTGATTAAACTACTTGGAAAAAGTGTCTGATTTATAAAGCTCTGTTCTTTGTACTGTGTGTTAGAGCACGCAGAAGACTCTTCAATCGTGGAAACTGTTCTACATGAAACAGTTAGAAGCCTATTCCCATGTTATTTGCCCAACTAAGAAAATTAGCCATGTTAGAATACGGATACTAGCTAGGCATGGTGGTGCACACCATTAATCCCAGCACTCTGGAGGCAGAGACAGGTGAACTCTGTGAGTTCAAGGCCAGCCCGTTTTGCATAGTTACAGGACAGTCAGCACTACGTAGTGAGATCCTGTCTTGAAAACAAACAAACAGGCATACAAAATGTATGCTATTTTTAACAGCTCTTATACACAAAATAATACTATGTGCACACTTTTTTCTGTCAGTATTAGTATGTATTCTAAGAAATTCTGAATAGAAAGGGATAAGGACTCTTAGATTGGATAGCTATCATGTTATGATAAATTTCACTCCTAAAAATGTTTATTTCATTCTTAGTGTAAAAAATACATACTCTAGTAACAGGTATTCTAAATTTGGATAAAGTATCCCACTATGGATTTTTAAAATTTTATGCCTCAGATTAGAGCCAAGTGACTTCACCATGAAGTACAGGGATGACATCTGAGGACAGCAATTGTCACATGAGGGGACAGAGTCTCCGTGTGTGCAGATAACTGTATGTTATATGATGTTAAAATGACTCCATTAGAAACATCGTTATCTTTACAGTAAGACTTAGGAAACCATTCAAAGTCATCATGACTATTTGCCTACAGGTATGTGTATGTACCATGTGTGTTTCATGTTCACAGGGGCTAGAAAAAGGCACCAGATGCCCTGGAACTGGAGTTATAGACAGTTGTGAGCCACCATGTTGACACTGGAAACTGAAGCCAGGTCCTCTGCAAGATCAGCCAATGTTCTAACTACTGGGCAATCTCTTTAGCCCCAGGATCTTTGTTTTAAAAATAACTTTTAAAAGTTCATTTATTTATTAACAAGCTAGAAAAGAAAAGAGTATCAGTTGAGGAATAACTTAGGAGTAAGGAAGGCTATTCATCTCGTAAACAGCTACCATGGCTATCCATTTTAAGATTTCAGAAAAGAAGTCATAATCCATTTTGCAAAGAGGATATTTTATTCTGTTGGAGTTCAATTTTCTTGATTTTTTTTGTCATTTTGGGGGGAGTGAGCCAAGCCTCTCCTGCAAGGAAACATGACAAATGATTTATGATCCTTGCTTGGCATTGCTGCCCTGTGCTGTTTGACATTCAAAAGCTTCAAGAAATGAATGTGCACTCACACCTCTGCTTTCCTCTCTTTTCAGGTGCCTCCCATTCTCCTTGATAAACAGTTCTCTGAATTCACTCCAGATATCACACCCATCATCTTGGCTGCACATACAAATAATTACGAGATAATCAAACTTTTGGTCCAGAAAGGTGTCTCCGTGCCCAGACCCCACGAGGTCCGCTGTAATTGTGTTGAGTGTGTCTCCAGCTCAGACGTGGACAGCCTCAGACACTCACGGTCCAGGCTCAACATCTACAAGGCATTGGCCAGCCCTTCGCTCATTGCCCTGTCAAGTGAAGACCCTTTCCTCACAGCCTTTCAGTTAAGCTGGGAGCTGCAAGAACTGAGCAAGGTGGAGAATGAGTTCAAGTCGGAGTATGAGGAGCTGTCTAGACAGTGCAAACAATTTGCCAAGGACCTCCTCGATCAGACGCGAAGTTCTAGAGAGCTGGAAATCATTCTTAATTACCGTGATGACAATAGCCTGATCGAAGAACAGAGTGGAAATGATCTTGCGAGGCTAAAATTAGCCATTAAGTACCGTCAAAAAGAGGTGAGTGCTGCCAGACACAATCCATCAATGTGATAGCATCACATCACTGACAAGCCAGTGCTACTCAGAATTAGTGTTACATTTAACAGCACTTTTATTCTCTTGTAAGGAGGTGGCATTTAATGCTGGCTGGATTCATAATTATCTCCACACTGAAGAATAGTGATAAGTGGTTCAATAATTTGAAGTTGCTTTTGGCATCTTCATGAAAGCACGTACACTCACTTGTAATAAAATGGAAAACCAACAAATTTGGATTCCCCAGACTAGGTGGAGAATTTTGACTCTATTATTTATAATCTCTTGTGAGTCTAGACACTAAACTCTAGAGGGTCTCACACAGAGCTTGTTGAGTTTTCTCATTTACTTCATAACACTGATTTTATAATGTTCATGTATATAATACATTCCTTACAACTTCATAGGAAGAGTAACACATATGGGTGGGTATAAGGACGATTAAGTAATTAAAGGCTATTCTACTTGAATGCATTATTAGGAACTAACACAAGAAGAGTCTTTTGTTCAACAGTATTGAATCTATTGGAGCTTTCTTATGTTTGCTCATTTTATTGATCTGTCAGGAATAGAAGCTAAAGAATTAGTGTGTGGGAAATAGCTTTTCAATGAAATTTTAGTAGATTATGATGTCTTCAGCGAAGAAACCTAAACCACTCATATCTCTATCTAGGCCACTAACATCTATACTTAGAACACCAGTCTCTACTTAGGCCACTCACATCTGTACCTACACCACTCACATCTGTACCTATACCACTCACATCTGTACCTACACCACTCACATCTGTACCTACACCACTCACATCTGTACCTACACCACTCACATCTGTACCTATACCACTCACATCTGTACTTAGATTACTCACATCTGTACCTAGGCCACTCACATCTGTGCCTACTCCACTCCATCTGTACCAACACCACTCACATCTGTACCTGCACCACGCACATCTGTACTTAGACTACTCACATCTGTAGGTAGGCCACTCACATCTGTATGTAGGCCACTCACATCTGTATCAGTCACAATATCTGTTTACATCCAGTTCTGGGAGGTTTTTTTTTTTTTTTCATTTGGGTGTTGGTTTTAACCTCCATAAAATATTTGTTCCCTTTTACTCTTGAAAGAAAATAATTACCTATTCCTAACCAAGATGGAAGAAAACTACATAATATAGAAAGGATGGGTATAGAAAAGAGACTAATCAATTTTACCTTATTTTTATTAACTTTATTTTTATTTTATGTGTATGACTGTTTGCTTGAATGTATGTGTGTCATATACAGGCAATGCCTACAGAATCCAGAATGGGGAAATCAGATCCCTCAGAACTGGAGTTGCAGAGGTTGTGAGTGGCCATGTGGGTGCTGAGAACTGAGATCCCTCAGAACTGGAGTGGTCATATGGGTGCTGAGAACTGAGATCCCTCAGAACTGGAGTTATAGAGGTTGTGAGTGGCCATATGGGTACTGAGAACGGAGGACTGTGTTTTTAACTGCTGAGCCATCTCTCTAACCCTGAGATGACTCAGTTTTAAAATGTTCCCTTGCTTTTATACTGGGCATTGCATGTTCCATATCAGCCCTGCTGCTTTTCTATCAATATTTACTAAATGTTTCAGATGCAGGCTACCTGAACTCACTTTCTTAGATTTTGACTATTGTGTGTTTCTCATGGCACCTGAGACTAACTGAAGTCTCCCCCTGAGAGGGATGGGAACCACAAATGGTTCTGTGCACTTCTTCAGGCTCTGAAGCCATTGGGTTTGTGCTGACTTGGGCCTTGGGGTCCTTATGTTTAAGAATCAATGATCTACCAGGCAGTGGTGGCACACACCTTTAATCCCAGCACTTGGGAAGCAGAGGCAGGCAGATTTCTGAGTTCAAGGCCAGCCTGGTCTACAGAGTGATTCCAGGACAACCAGGGCTACACAGAGAAACCCTGTCTCGAAAAACCAAAATAAATAAACAAACAAAGAATCAAGGATCCATTGTCTAAAAGAAACTAAAACAATTTTAACATGCAGCAGACAGATGAAGTGATGAAAAAAAATTACATGATTTTGAAAGTTCTAAATATCAGAGTGAAAAATCCACAGTGCACATTGTAGCTTATGCCACGATGGGACTTAAGGTGACACACAGAGTTGGGTCTAAGCAGCGGGATCCAAGAAGTCACACCATGCTCCAGGTCTTCTCACGTGGGAAGCTTATTCAGAAAAGGAGGTGGGGATACAGAGGCTGCCTCTAGGTGAAGGAACTAAAGGAATGGGGCCTCTTATTGGGAGGTAAAGACTTGCAACACCAGCAACAGTAGAAATGTGTTCCCTCTCTGTAGTTAGTGATAGTGTGTCTTGCTGTCGCCAGGCCCCTTGGGCTGACCATGGAGGTGCCTGATTGCTCATAGACAAGACTCAGATTTAGGGGCAGGATTAAAAGATCTCTTGTTAACACAGCATCATGATCTCCTTTCCTTGGTTCTCTTCAGGGTTGGGACATTTACAGGACTGACTAACAATTGTCAAGGTCGCTGTGCAGTGTTGATTTTTCCCTTTACACTGTGATTGTAATAAAATCACCCAGATGTTTAAACCACAATACAGAAAACAAAAAGGCAGTCTGCCAGGTTCAAGTGTTCATCTTAGCAGCTCCTAATAAAGTAGTTTTATTTGTTTTTTTATTTATTATTATATTTTACACTGATCTTGCTCTTTCAGTTTTAACTTTATTCTAAATCTCAGAGACTTTTTGAAAGCCCTGCAACAAACTTCTGATAAATTGCTTTTCAGTATCCTCCTGACAGAATGCCTTTAGTGAGACTTAATCCTTTAAGCTACTGAATTTTTGTTTTTTTTAAAAAAGAAAGAAAGAAAAAAAAAACAAGAAAATTATTTTAGTGTGAATCTCTTACATGTGCGTGTGCTTGTTTGTGCACGTTGGCTGAACAAAAGAGCTTCATGCAGCTGAATATTTCTATCTGTCATTAAGGCTTTTGACTATGTTTCAGATAACAAACTCCAGGCAGAGCTCAGGGCCCTTGTTCCTGCTTGATGACACAGCTCAGCCCTCCGTTCGCCTTCTAGTCAATTCGGAGAGACAGTGCACACATCAAACCATTAAAAATACTTATTCCCCTTAATACCTGTGTCTTTATCTCAGTTCTTTGTCTACTTCATAATTTTACGAAGTGCTCCCGCCTTCAAAGTCTGGGAAACAAAAGTCACCATTTAAATCCCTTCTTTGGCATGTCAACAACGTCAGGACAACAGCAGAAGGCAAGGTGTCTGATCATTCCCAACAACCTTTCAGGATCCCACTGTTACTCTGCCAATACGCAGCTGAGACCTTGGAGGTAACAGGACTCACCAAAACACCAGGATAGAAGGCAGACTAAACAAAACCTGCAATAAGGGAGTTAGAATTAGGAATGGCCTTTAAGAGGAGTACTTCTTAAAAACGCTATTTGCATTTTCTCCTCTCATCCTTAGAGACGTCCGTGGAGAAGAAAATGACAATAATTCTTCTATGGTTGCTCATGAAATTTTTCATTTGGTATCAAAGAGCAGTTCCCCGCCCCCCCTCTCCGGGGCTGAGAGTTTTCATGAGGCAACATGAAATTGTTTGACTGATGGTAGCATAAAAATATCTATAATAAAATTTTACTCTTGTGGGTGCCCCTTAAAATCAGAAATTGGGTTTTATGAAACATGTTTCTTGATTATCCAGAAAGCATTGACCTCAAATATATTTGATTCTATAGTTTTGAGCAATACCCCGTGTATTAAATAAAACTCTGCTTTAGGGGAATGCCTTGTCTTCCAACTTTTTATTATAGGTTTGCCTTGGTTTAATCTAAACAAATTTGAGGTTTAAAACTTCAGGTCTGTGTCTCATTCCTTCCCACTAATCATCAGGTTGGCTAAGTCCTTACTTATTCTTGAATGCTCACCTCACGGCCCACTTGCCCTGGGATGCATTCCTGTTTGGGATAAAGATCCTAACTGTATATAGAGTCATGAGTTCCATGTTAGGATAGTCATTACACTGACTGTAATTTAAAGCCTTTCAGGGAGCTAGTGTGCTGGTGAGTGTATAAGGAATACATTTCTATAAGGAAACATATCACTTCCATGAGAACTCCCTCATTATATACATCCTACACTGTGCTGTACGAGACGCGTTCCCACCTTGCTCACCAGTCTTACTGTGTCAGTAGCTGCTCCATAACATACACATCTGAGGGAGCAGAGATCCC
>JADRCD010231631.1:35357-46879 GCA_019843815.1 Montemys delectorum | reverse complement strand
TTTTTTTTTTTTTTTTTAAAGGAGCTTGCCCACACTTGAGAGACTTTGAATTTTATATTAAAAAAGGTTGAACTTCAAGGTATTTTGAATTTGTAAGGGTGTGGGACCTTTAACTTTGTGAAACATTTTATACTGTGATGTTTATATTAGTTTTATATGTGTGATCTTGGGGATGAACAAGAAAGGTTATGACCTTACAGTGATGAGTTTGTGTGTCAAGGTGACAAGGGATCAATCATGCTGCCTACTTTTAAGCCAACTTGACACAAGCTGAAAGGAAGGAACCTCAGCTGAGAAAATGCCTCCGTAAGATTGGGCAGTAGACAAGTGTGTAGGGAATTTTCTTAGTTAGTGATTGATGGGAAGGGCCTAGCCCATTGTGGCCGGGATCATCCCTGGGTTGGTGGCCCTAGGTTCTATTAAGAAAGCAGACTGAGCAGGCCAGTAAGCAGCACTCCTCCATGGCTTCTGTATCAGCGGCTGCCTCCAGGATTCTGTCCTGTTTAAGTTCTTTCCTTGGCTTCCCTCAATAGTGGGCTTTGGTGTGGAAGTGTAAGCCAGATGAACCTTTTTTTCCTCCCTAACTTGCTTTTGGTCATGATGTTTCAGCATAGCAGTAGTCCTAACAAGGACACCTGGGAACTGAGGTGGCCACCTGTACTGTCTGGGTTTGTGTGTCAACTTGACACAGGCTGGAGTTATCACAGAGAAGGGAGCTTCAGTTGGGGAAGTGCCTCCATGAGACTCAGCTGTGGGGCATTTTCTCAATTAATGATCAAGGGAGTAGGGCCCCTTGTGGGTGGTGCCATCCTTGGGCTGGAAGTCTTGGGTTCTATAAGAGAGCAGGCTGAGCAAGCCAGGGAAGCAAGCCAGCAAGGAACATCTCTCCATGGCCTCTGTGTCAGCTCCTGCCTCCTGACCTGCTTGAGTTCCAGTCCTGACTTCCTCTGGTGATGTGGAAGTAAGCTAAATAAACCCTTTCCTCTGGTGATAAACAGGGCCTAGAGGAGTGTCCTTGCCCCGAACAGTGGCTGTCTCAGGTGGAAGGCTCTTGCTGGTTGCAGTGATGCTGGAGGCATGGCTTAGCAAGGAACATCTCTCCATGGCATCTGTGTCAGCTCCTGCTTCCTGACCTGCTTGAGTTCCAGTCCTGACTTCCTCTGGTGATGTGGAAGTAAGCTAAATAAACCCTTTCCTCCCCAACTTGCTTCTTGGTCTTGATGTTTGTGCAGGAATAGAAACCCTGACTAAGACAAATTGGTGCTAGGAGTGGGGTATTCCTGTGACAACCTGACCATGTTTTGGGGAGGATTGTGGAAGGACTTTGGAACATTGAGCTAGAAGAGCCACTGGTTGTTAAGAGCTCTATGGAATGTTGTATAGGAGCTTGAACAGTGCAGAGGATGGAGGCCTGGCGTGTGAAATTTCAGAGGGAAGATTAAAGACTCTATCAGGACCGTTGTTATTTTGATTGTGAAGATTCTGTGGTTCTGGTTAGCTGGGGCTGAAGAATCAGCTGTGATTAACAAGATACCAGAACTACTAAAATGAAAACTGTATTACTGGGACTATTGATGCTGATTAGCTGGAGCTAAGAAATTAGTGGTGATTAAGAAGAGACCAGCATCATTGAGGAGACATCTTCTGGGAAGTGTTTTTTGAGAGCAAAGAGGCTTTGTTCCAGAGATAGCCAAGGTTGTACCTTGTGCTGCAGCAGGACTTGGTAATGTGTAAGAGTCACCCAGGTGGTACTGGTTTTGACAGCACGAAGGGGTCTTGAAGAGCAGCTGAGGCTTAGCACAGTGAGAGGCCATGGAAGGCCATTGGTGAAGGTGCAGCCTCAGTTGCAATTGATGGCGCAGGACTGAAGGAGTCATGCAAAGGAGTTGAGGCTTGGCACCATCAAGAGAGCCTATGAGAGGCTATTGGTGAAGCCTAGTTACAGTGGAAGACAATGTTTTAGAGATGCCAGTACCATGAATGACCACCAAGAACAGCAGCAGCAGTAGAGTACAGGCATCTGGAGCCTAGAAGACAAGGTATGTGCTACTAAGAGCAGAGCTGGAGAAGTGACCCAAGCCCTTGGAGGAATCCAGAAGATTGTGAGTGGATTCCAGACATTGGACAGTTGGAGTTTGATTTTTGCTTTTGATTGTGACTGTGCCCTGATATTCTTCCCTCTTGAAGGAAGAAAGTATTTTAGTGGAGCCCACAGTTAAGAGACCTTGAATATGTAAAGACTGTGGGACTTTAGATCTTGGGAATGAATAAGAAAATAAGGATTGAGGCTTAATAGTGATATGTTTGTGTGTCAAGTTGACAAGGGGTCAATTGTACTGGCTGGTTTTGTGTGTCAACTTGACACAGGCTGGAGTTACCACAGAGAAGGGAGCTTCAGTTGGGGAAGTGCCTCCATGAGACCCAGCTGTGGGGCATTTTCTCAATTAGTGATCAAGGGGGTAGGGCCTTTTGGGGGGGTGCCATCCCTGGGCTGGAAGTCTTGGGTTCTATAAGAGAGCAGGCTGAGCAAGCCAGGGAAAGCAAGCCAGCAAGGAACATCTCTCCATGGCCTCTGTGTCAGCTCCTGCCTCCTGACCTGCTTGAGTTCCAGTCCTGACTTCCTCTGGTGATAAACAGCAATGTGGAAGTAAGCTAAATAAACCCTTTCCTCCCCAACTTGCTTCTTGGCCATGATGTTTGTGCAGGAATAGAAACCCTGACTAAGACTCCACCCATCCAAACTTCCCCAAGTATGGTGGTCTCGGGGCCTAGAGGAGTGTCCTTGCCCCGAACAGTGGCTGTCTCAGGTGGAAGGCTCTTGCTGGTTGCAGTGATGCTGGAGGCATGGCTTAGCTGCTTCCCTTTGACCAAGGCCTGCACAGAAAGGATTTGTGTTTTGTTTTGTTTTCCTGCTGTGATGAGCCAGCATTCTTTTTAGTCATGTATTTTTTTATTTTTGAAATCCTTGTGTGTGCCTGTGTATGCATGCCTGTGTGTGTGCATGAGTGAGTACAGACATACACATTCCAGAGTACTTACATGTGAAAATCAGAAGACAACTTTGGAGTCACTTCCTGCCTTGTTTTGAGGCAGGGTCTCTTCTGTGCTTCTGAAGCCTGTGAGCTTCCAGGCAGTTCTCCTTCTTGGCTTCCCATCTCACAGGAGGTGTGCTAGCTACAGAATCACTCTACTGAACTGGACCTTTCACAGATTCCAGGAATCAAACTCAGATCACCTGGCTTGTGTAGTGAATGCTTTCACCTCCTGAGTCATCTCCCAATCCCAGCATCGCTCTTTCTCAACAATTGCTACTGCCTATCTCCACTATACTTTCATTCTGGTTGAGTTGGACAGGTTTTCTATGACTACATTTAAGGTAACCTGCCCCTCTCATGCCTGTAATAGAACTGCATATTCCCAGGGATCATGGGGAAAACACAAATGTTCATTGGGAACAAGTCTATAACTCGCAGCCTCTCTTATCTAGAGCTTTTGCATATTGTTGCTTTCAACTATAACAACATTTTAAAGTGGCATGCTTCCCCCAGGAAACAGGTTTGTTGTTGATTTTCAATAATGGCTGTGTCTGATTTTTACGCTGAGAAGTCCTGATTAGGAGAAAGATGACCTATACAGTGTTTGCTGTGCTCTGCAGGTCTGGAGAGGGACAAGTTTGATAACAAGACGGTGTCCTTCGAGGAGCACATCAAGTCAGAGCACAACATGTGGCATTACTTGTATTTCATCGTCCTGGTGAAGGTGAAGGACCCTACAGAATACACGGGGCCTGAGAGCTACGTGGCTCAGATGATCACAGTGAGTAAGGCTGCTTCGGCTAGTCCCGATTCCCAAGCTGTGACCATATCACAGCTCAGAGGCTCTTAGCACCCTTGTCTCACCTGCACTCCTCTCAGGCATGAAATGGTCTAGCTCTAGCTTTTGTGTGAGCCTTTAAATACTCCTGTCAATCACTGGAGAATTTCCACATTGTTGATGTCACCCTTCTTATCTAAGCAAATCTGTCCCTGGTGCATAAATAGCATCCTTCCAGTGGTAATCTGTGTAATGAAGAGGGCTTCCTGTTGATGTCTCTGACCTCTGATCTCTAAACCCTGACCCTAAGCCTCCCAAGACTCTTAATCATCACTGGATCCCATCACCGGATCCCATCACTAGATCTCTCAAGCCCCAAATCTGGAGCCTTGACATTGCAAACTTGAAGAATCATGCTTCAAGAGATTCCCTGAGTTTCCAGAACTAATAATTCAAGAAGCCATGTTTGGGAATGCCAGTGGAGCTGGTGGGAGAGCACTGGCTTCTGGCATTAGAGGACATCTAGCTGGCCCTTAGGCTCAGTCCTAAGAGTAGTGTTTAGTCAGCACCTGTGTGGGAGAGAGAAGTAAAGAGTGAGGTAAAGGCAGGAAGGTTAAGGAGAGATGGATAAGGAAAGGGGTTAAGGAGAATGTTTCTAGAGTTGACCCTGAGGGAGCAGGTCACCTATTTAAAGAAACAAAGACACGATACTGGTCACATCCTGTCCATCCATCCATCATCCACCCATCTATCATCTATCTATCCATCCTTCAATCTTCTAATCCATCCATCCATCCATCCATCCATCCATCCATCCATCCACCCATCCATCCATCCATCCACTCTATCTCTCCACCGACCAATCATCTATATATCTACCAATCTGTTCATCTTCTATCCATCTATCTGAATGAGTATGTGTACACACACACACACACACACACACACACACACACACACGCATGACTTCCATCCATCTGTCCATCTATCTGGGTATTGTCTTAGTAAAAGTATAGGTTGACACAGTGCTGATTTGCCTGCCTGCCTGTCAATAGCCATGTGTCTCCAGAAGGCTGTGTATGAATTGAGCATTTCTAGCTCGGCATCTTTCCTACTTCTTCACTCTGGACTTCTGATTGTGGTCGCTTCCTCTATATTCTTCCTTTGACATGGACAGAACTAGCATTGTGTCTCCACATTTACCCCTCTTTCCTCTTCCTTGTCTAAATGCCCTTCGGCACTCACCCATGGATGCAGTTACACATTCTGGATAGTGTTTGTGGGAATCATTTCCATCCACTTGTTAGGGAAAAACGTATCTGAGGCGTAGAACTTACAGATGTGACCCCATGGCTGCTATTTCAACATTTGAGGAAATTCAATTATTTTGTGTTTATTTGGCTCCTGTTAAGTCTTTTGCATGGAAATATCTCAGAGACTACAGTGCAAAGAATGATATACCCCTTTTCAGTAGAACTCAGAGCTTGGCTGTGAGGAACAACCAACTGAAAGTAAGTGTGCTGGGTTTTCTGAGTCATGTGATGAGAATCTGTAGAGGCTGAGAGTCACAGAGTGATGTCCAGTGTGGGAAGGCGATGGGAGGTGTATGTCTGTGTGCTCTGGGGAGTGATAAATATACAAGGCAGGCCCTGTTCTGTCTGTATGTCCTAGACTTGTTGTGTCTGTGTGTCCAGAGGAGTGATACACAGGACAGGACTCTGCAGAAGGAGTTTGTCTGCCTGATCTGTGAGTTCCTGAAAGGAGCATTTGGATGGAGGCTGGAAGTGAGTCATTCAGACCCTCAGAGGTAACAAATGCCTGAGAGGCCTCAAAGGAAGAGAGATGGGGGGGAGCACTGGCCCGGACACTCACATGTGGTAGGGGTTGTAGGTGTGTTGGTGTATGTGTACATACCTGCATGCTTAGAGACGAGACATTGACACCAGGCACCTGTGCCACTCTCTATGTTATATTTGTTCTTAGACAGAGTCTTTCATCAAATCTAGATGTCGTGGTTTGAATGAGAATGGCCCCACAGGCTCATATGCTTGACTATCAGTCTGCAGTTGGTGGAACTGTTCTGAGAAGGATTGGAAGGTGTGGCCTTGTAGGAGGAGGTGGGTCACTGAGGGTGGGCTTAGAGATTTCAAAAGCTGGCACCATTCCTAATTAGCCTTGTTTTGTGAAGCAATCTGAGAGTGCTCAGCTACTGCTCCGGCACCATGCCTGCTGCCTGCCCGCTCCATGCTCCCCACCATAATAGCTATGGACTTCTGTGGCTCCATAGCCCAGTAAATCTTTGCTTCTATAAGTTACCTTGGTCAGGCTGACTTAATCACAACAACAGAAAAGTGACTGTGACCCTAGAGTTCACCATCACAGTGAGACTGACTAAGTGAACTCCAAGCACCCACTCATCTCCACCCTACCCCCTCCAGCACTGGAACTGCTGTGTCACCACACATGGCTTTTACATGGATGCTAAGGATCCAAGCTTGAGTCCTTTTGCTTTCAAGCAGCAAGCACGCTGCCTACTGAACCATCATCTAGAACTGAAAGATTTGCTTTGTTCATGGTTCCAAGGGTTCAGTCCGTGACCACCTGGCTCTGCATTTGAGGCCCAGTGAAAAGCAAGGAATCATAGCAGTGGTGTATCACACAGGGAGCTGCTCACCTAATGGCCAACAGAAAGCAGAGCTGTCCACAGCTTGGCCCACAAGAAGCAGAAGGGAGCAAGAACAGGAAGGGGCCAGGGCAAGATGGAGACCCTAGGGATATGCCCCAGTAACCTACTCCTCCCCATGAGACTTCACCTTCCAAAAGTCTACTCAGATAGCAAGTCCACCAGTGTATTAATCCACTCTTTGGGTCAGAGTCTTGGTGGTCTAATTGTCCCGTCAAATTTGACCAAGCTCAATCATACACTCAGGGATTCTTTGGTTCCCCAGTCTCACTGTGTTCATGACAGTGACTCACTTGTAGGAAGTTCTGAGAGATGGCAGAAAAGCCAGTTGAGCAACAAATGTTGGCATCTGAGGGTGGGTTCACAAGTAACAGAAATCCACAAATGGTTATTGCCGAGAGAATGATGTGGCCCAGCATAGCATCAGGCACTGGGTTGCAAGCTCATGGGAAAAAGAGAAGGTAGCACCACAGATAGCATCTAGCCATGAGTGAGAGTGAAGTGACACTGTGAGAGGACTGTGGAGGAAGGAGGACCAGACACACCTAGGGGGGAAGAGGACCAGACACACCTGGGGAGGAGGGAGGGCCAGACACACCTGGGGAGGAGGAGGGAGGGCCAGACACACCTGGGGAGGAGGGAGGGCCAGACACACCTGGGGGGAGGAGGATCAGACATACCTGGCATCAGAGCCTGGGCATGGGAAGGAGGCAGTGTGTCAGTGGTATAGGCCCCTTGTTAGGAAGAGAAGCTCTTTGAGGAAGTGGAGAATCATGAATCTTTAGGTCAGTGAAATGCAGAGAGCCTCAGCTCTGCTGAGGGGCCCTGGGGCTTGTAAGTGAGTCCCGAACCTACCTCTTACCCTCACACAAAGTGGACAAACTGCTACGCTCTCCCCACAGACAGCAGTGTGTGCTCAAGGACCCAGTAGCCCTGCCTGGTACAGCTACAGCGCATGGACGGGTGCTCTTGGTGATCTCCTTGCAGGTGTTGCTTTGAGACAAGGCCTTGCTTTGTAACCCAGGTTGTCCTAGAACTCACGATCCTCCTGCCTTCGCTTTCCTGGTGCTGGCATTATAGGCCTGTGCAGCCACCATCCCTGGCAAGTGTAGGGACTTAAACAGTTCTTACTGTGGCAGCCCACATAGGGTGGCCATCAAAGCCTATAGGCAAGGTGAGTGAAGAGTGGCAGCATGAAGAGAAAGAGAGAGAGGCCAAAGCATGGCTGGAAACCTTCTGCTTAGGAGACTGAAGACAGACAGACAGACAACCAATGAGTAAGAAGACCTCAGAGGCCCCAGGGGCAGGTCTGGGACGTCAGTTGGAGGTCAACAGCCACAAGAAGCCAGGAGGAAGAGGCAGGTGTGAGCTCTGGGTTCTGTGAGATGGACTCTCTCCCTACAGAGAGATCTACAGTGAAGACCTGACGCCATCCTCAGCCTGGACATTCTGAACAGGCGATTTTATCAGGCAATCCCTCTTGAGTGTCCAAGTGTCTCAGTTCTTATTCATAGTCCTGCCCATGCCTTCGTACGTCAGAGCCTTTTTCCAGAACATCCCAGGAGAGATAAGCTCAGGCCACGAAAAGCCTTGTCCCGCCTGTGTGACTCCAAGGGAACAGATTTCTTCCCTTGGATTTTAATGGACGGGAGAGGGACAGCATATTAACTCAAATCTGACACAAACAAGACAGTTCATGTGGAAGAGCACTGCTTTTGGAAAACTGAGCGCCTGTAAGTTACACACCCAACTCAGACACTTTGTTACTCCAGGCTTTATGGGGCCTGGGGGCAGGGCTTGTGATCCTCATCCTCCAACAGAGAGGCTAGCACATGCAATTCCATATCCAGGTCACAACAAGCTCACGGTGCTTCTCGGGGTTAGAATCAGAAAGCGTGTTTGTGCTTCTGTGCCCGACCAGTGACAGAATCTATCTGATATTAATGAGAATTCGTCCATCTTAATGAGAACCCTAGAAACATGCTTCTTAATAACCAGGGCACGGACGAAGCAGACACTTCTGGGGCGTGGTTAAGGAAGGTGTTGGTAGCTCAGGGTTACGTGTGCAGATTTTCTCCCGGCAAGTAAGCCTTCCTCAGTGATCAGAGGAGTGCCACTTGGCACTAGCGTTCACTGGGGACAGAATGTGAGGAAGGAGAAGGATGGAGCATCCAAGGAAAGCGGGGGTTGAGAGGCAGAATTCAGCAAGCTGGGTGAGAGCATGTAGGAATTCCCCGGCTTTTCTACGTAACAGCCTTTGAGCACCATGAAGCCTGTTTGCTCTTCCTGTTACTCCAAGGTAACAGGATGTCTGAGGAGTAGCAAGCAGAACAGAGACTGCTAGAGAAAATGTGTAAGGCTCTTAGCTGCCTCCCCTGACAACGGGGACATTCTCCCACACTCAGTGTCATCTGCAGAGACGCACTAGGGGACTTTGACAAAACTGCCCAGACCAAACCAGCACTGCACATATAAGGAGGTCCCTATGTATTTGGGGAATCTATCTGTCTTGTGGTGCCCTGATGGCACTGTCCGTCCCTCGGACCCCTTAGCTACCTGTCCTGTGAACCTGGCTTTTAGGGGCTACTTGATAGAATATCACAGTTCTAACCCCCTCTGCTCCTTTGACTCTTAAATGACAACTACTTTCCAAATTTCAGCATTTTTGTTAGTGTGATCGTCTATTTTAACACGCATACACACAAACTGTAAGTTGACTGAAGGCCATACCAGGGTATGTTGGAGTTCGTTGCTCTGCATACTACTGGGGCGGCCGGTATATGAAATAGGTATTAGAAGCAATTCAGTAGACATGGGTTATCCCCCACATGCTAGCAGCTGTGCTAAAGGTTTAGTCTACAGCTGAAGAAGTCATCATTTCCTTGGGGAAACTCAGAGCATTTGCTGAATGAATAAACAAAACAATCATTTTAGCCCTCTGGTAGCTGGATATAATTTATAGAAACATGCACCAGAGTAGTTATGACAAGAGGTTGAAATCTGAATTTCTCATCATGAAAGTACCATTTCCTCTCTTTAAAAACCAGAAGGTGAAGATGCCACACAGGATTATGCCACCCACACGGTCTTCCAATGTGGCCTCTTCCTGGCGGTGCTGCAGCTGAGCACCCACATCCATCCACAGAAGGATGCCTCTCTCTCAGTGGGGAGCAGGGACATGAGTGGGGGAGGGGAGCTTTCAGTTTATCTTGGCCTCAAGAATGGATAGCATCAAGAAAATGTTTCTCACTATGATAAAATGCCCAAAGAGCAACTTAAGAGGGGAAGGGTTATGTTGGCTTATGGTTCAGGGAGTGTTGTTTACCGTGCGTGGCATGGTGGCTGGACTATGAGAGGCCACTTACTTGGTGAGTCAGGAAGAAGGGGCAGGAAGATGCAACTTGGCTCCTGTCCACCCTTTTCGCTTTTGATTCAGTCTGTGGTTAATGAGGAGCCCACGAGGAGGTGACTCACATTAGGGTGAGCCTTCCCTCCTCAAGATACATCCCTCTGGAAATGCCCTCGAAGGCACACTCAGTCGTATGTCCTCTAGGTGATTCTAACCCGGTCAAGCTGAACCTGAGGGTGAGCCATCAGAAGTAGCATCGCCTGTCCTGTGAGAAAAAGAAGGCTAGCCACTCACCACCGCAGCCACACAAGGAGCGAGAAAGACTAATGACTTTCCACACGTTGATTTCAGTCCACAACTCGAAATCCGTCTTGTTTAGTTAAACCATATTTGTGAGCAGTAGCCCCCGAGGGCAGGGGGTGTTTGGGTTCACGGAAGACATCAAATTGTCTGAGATTTATGTGTAGCTTGACAGTGCCATTTTCCAACTGGATTTCCTGCATCATTGTTATGTGTTATAATTATGAAATTATATGTTCTGACTCCATTCTTTTAATCTACACTGATTGTGTAATTGGATCTAATGAAGCCAATTATGTAACTGCTTCATTTTTTAACTAAAACACATTTTAAAGATTCAGGGGCTTAATAAGACACTTTTGAAAATGTTTCCGTGGCAGGGCAAGCCACGCACTTGCAGTTCAAGACACACAGTTAAGTTATCGTATGCATGCAGATGGCCACCACCTTCGCTGCCCACATTGTAAGTGGAGACGTGTGTCTTCAGCTCCAGAGGGCTGGGGTACGTGGCTAGCATATGCCCAGTACATTGTTCTTACGTTCTACTTAGCATTCCTATAGAAGGCCCATGAATTGCTGCCTTTTAACATGCGTGTTCGTCCCGTTATCATCCTTTCCACTGTTGCTACTGTGTGACGAAAGTGCAGTGTCCAGCAGTGTGGCTGCCACTCACTGTGGGGATCCTGTACCTCAAACTCTGTATCCCAATGCTAAAACTGGAGATAAAAGGATACTGTCAAAATGCTTTTGGTAGATAGAAGTGACCTGGTGGGGCAGAGCTAAGGACAAAGCAAGTGAGGTAAGGTCACCACCCAGCAGCAGGGCACTAATTGAATTGATCAGAATCTTCAGGAAGTTGTCAATAAGCCATGAAAGTGGGGTAGTGGTACATGCTGTGCCTCTGCTCTTAAATTTGCCAATTGATAGACTGTGTATGATGGGCCAGTCAGGACTTGGATCAGAAGCCAGGTGAACTATGTAACCTGGGGGTACCCCACTGTCCCTGGCTGTCCTGGGGCAGGCATTCATGGTGGGGAACACCTTCAAGTCGGGCTCAGGTGACGTCTGCAGAGCTTGAGACAGTGGGTAATTCAACAACAAGGTGTTCTGAGCTATATCAACAGTCACACAATCCCATCTCTGTGTGCAAGTTAAACATGGTCTATGGGTGAGCAAAGACCTTTTGAGGAACTGCAGTGTAGATTCAATAAAATCACACATGCTGACGGCCTGGAATCTTCATCAGAGCTGTATGACAGCCAAAGTGGTTCTCATCATGCTACCCCAATATACATTTGAGCAGATGGGGGTGCTGTGTTGGTGATGTACAACACACGAGAGTAGTCAGCACAAGCCTATTGGTCAGCATCCTGTATA
>JADRCD010231631.1:0-15936 GCA_019843815.1 Montemys delectorum | reverse complement strand
CGAGCCTGCTTTGGTAAGGATAGTCATGTTCACAACCCTCATCTTACCAGTGTATAAGCATGGGAGCTTTTGCCACTTTCTGATTTCTTGTCCAATTTATTTTTTTCATTTTTTAAAAAGATTTTTGTTGTACAAATCTTTCATTTCTTCGTTAGACTTATTCTAGATATTTTATTTTTCTTGAGGCTCTTGTGAGTGGTATTCCTCTATTTCTCTCTCAGTATATTTGTGGTTTGTATATATGAAGGCCAGTTTTTTTTTTAACTATTTGTTAATTTACTGAATTATTTATCAGGTGTAGTAGTCATATCATGGAGTCTTTAGAATGTTTCACATAATAGAATTGTATCGTCTACAAATAAGGATATTTTTGACTTCTTCTTTTCTTATTTGTATCCACTTTATCTTCACTTACTACTCTAAGACTCCAAGACGTGCCTACTTAGATGGGAGTAGTCAAAGAGGTTATCATTGTGTCCCTGGTTTCGATAGAACTACTTGAAGTTTTTCTCTGTCTAGGAAGATGTTGTGTGAAGGCTCCTATATGCTACCTTTATTACGTTGAGCTTGTCCTCTTTATCCCTCCTTTCTCCAGGACTTTTATTGTGAATGGATGTTGGATTTTTGTCAAAGACCTTTTCTACAGCTAGAGAGAAGACCATATGGTTGCTATTTGTGTGGTGGAGTACGTTTCTTGAACCACCCCTGCATCTCTGGGATGAAACTGACTTGATCATAGTGGACAGTCTTTCTGATGTATTCTCAAATTAGTTTTGAAAGTATTTTATTGAGAATTTTCATGTCTTCGACGGTCTAGTAGACTTCTACCATGACTTCATCTGGCCTGGACTTTCTAGTTGGGAGATTTTTAATTACTGACATCTCATTGCATGTCAAAGGTCTACTTAAATCATGTAATTCATCTTTACTTAATTTTGGTAGCTCATCCATTTGGAAGTTTATCCATTTCTTTTACATTTTCCAGTTTGGTGGAATGTAGATTTTTAAAGTATATTTGAATAAGTCTCTGACATTCTTCAGTGTCTGTTAGAATGCCTCCCATTTCTTCTCTAATTTGTATCTTCTCTAATTCTTTTGGCTACTTTGGCTAACGGTTTGTCAGTCTTTTCAAATAATTGTTTCATTGAATCTTTGCATTTACTTTCATTCTGTCTTGACTTTGAGCTGTGTTTGAGAGTCCCTTCCAATCTATTCTTTCTTGTTGTTTACTCCTATGTTTCTAAGGCTTTTGGGTACATCACTTCATTTTTAACTTGAGATCTCTATGTTTTGATGTAAGTACATCATGTTGCATACTTTCATCCTTTGGTGACTTTCATTGTGTCTTATAGGTTTTGATATGCTGTATCTCCATTTTTATTCAGTTCTAAGAATTTTTAACTTTCCTTCTTGATTTCTTTACCCAATTTATAATCAGAAATGTGTTGTTCAGCTTTCATAAGCTTCTGTTATTTCTATTTTTGTTGATATCCATAGTGATCAGGACATAATTTCAACTTTCCTATATTTGCTGAGACTTGCCTTGTAATCTATTTTGTAAATTTTTTTAAAAAAAAATCCCTTGGGCTACAGAGAAAAATGTATGTCCTTTAGTTTTTAGATGGGATGCTCTGAAGATGTCTGCTAGGACTATTTGATGTGGTTGAACTTCACAGTTTCCTCTTTTTTCCAAATGACTGTGTGTGTGTGTGTGAGTGGAATATTGAAATCACCTATTGGCACTGTGCTGGGGTTGATCTGTGTTTTTAAGTTTAATGGTGTTTCTTTTATGAAATTTGGTGCTCTGATGTTTACTGCATATTTAGAACTGAAATATCCTCTTTTGGGAGTTTTCCTGTAATAAGAATAAAGATTCCCATGTATCTCTTGTGATAGGTTTGAAGTCTTAGTCTGCCAAATGTTAGACTAGCTACACCTGCATGACTGTTGGTTTCATTTACTTGGATCCTCTGTCCCTAAGTTGAAGTATATCACTGATCCAGAAGAAAGCAAAAAGGTGGATCCTATTTCTGATCCAGTCTGTTAGTCTGTTTCTATTTATTGGGGAGTTAAGACCAAATTAATTTTATTATTATTATAATTTAATAGTAAGAGTTATTCTTGAACAGTATATATTTATTTCTGTCATTTTGTTGATTATATGCTATTCTTTCAGACCTCTTTTGATTCAGTGTTCTGAAGAACTGTTTTTGTGCCTTTCTGTGCAGGTTTATCCTGTTCTTCAAGCCTAAGCATTCTTTCCAGTATCTTCTATAGACCTGGATTAGTGGTCATACATTAAATCTGATAGTTTTGCTGGGTATATAACACTATGCTGGCATCCATGGTCTTTCATAACTTACAGAGTATGGTCCAGTCTTGTCTGGCTTTCGTAGTCTCCACTGGAAAATGAACTGTTACTTTGGTGGTCATGGTTTTGTATGAGACTTGACTTTTTTCTTGTCACTTTCACTATCTTTTCTTTGTTTTGACTATTATATGACTTAGATAATTTCTATTCTGGTCCTGTCTATTTGGTGTTCTGTATGCCTCTTGGTCCTTGATAGGCATCTCTTCTTAAATTGGGGAAATTTTATTCTATAATTTTGCTGAAAATGTTTTCTGTTCCTTTGACTTGGGTCTCTTTTCTTTCTACACTTACTTATTCTGAAGGTTTGAGCTGTTTTATAGACTTGCGTTCCTCTGGGCCCTGTCCTTGGGGTTTATGGTGGTCTAACTTTCCTTTGTCCAAGGATCTAATTCCTCTGTGTTGTCTTGCAGAGTGGATAATTCTCTCTTCCATCTGATCCAATCTCTTGATAAACTTTCCTCTAAATTTTTTGTTAGAATTCATGAATTTTGCATTCAAGGTTCATTTCATTTTGGCTTTTCTTAAGAGATTCTATCTCTCTATTGAATTCTGTCTTCATGTCTTGAATTGTTTTTGTTATTTTATCCAATTGCATTTTTTTGCAATCTTTCCATTTGGCATTCATCTCCTCTTTGAAATCTTTGATCACTTTTCATTATTTCTACTTGAACCATTATCTTGTGTGTCAGCTAAGTCACTCTTCTCAGGGGAAATTACACTGGGAGGACTAATTTTTGGTAGAGACTTACTATTTGTTTATTCCTGTTTGCAGTGGGATCTAGGCATCTGGTAGTGTTTGTAGAAACCTTGCCTTTCGTGTTGAGTGGGTGGCTGAAGTGCTGAGTCCTATTACTCCAATCCGTCAGATAATTGACCAGCTGCTGTCTGGGGCTAAGAGCTCAGTATTTGGGGTATCAGAAGTAGACTTGGCTCACCTTAAGCTCAGTGAGGTTTCTAAACCCAGAGCAGACTTTCTGTAGAGTTAGAAGATGCTCATAGCTAAGCTTCAGGTGTGAAGGGTCAGAACTTTTCTTCAGGCAACAGTTCCTGGTGGAATTGGCAATGCTAGTCTTGAATCCCTTAAAGAATGGATGAGGGGAGGCAGGCCAGGGCATGTCATCATGTTCATGCCTTCTGCAGGGGTGGGTAGAGTTACATGTGCAGGTATAGTGCCCCTCCTTAGAGGAAAAGTGAGTCTTAAGGTCACAGGTATGGGTAGAGTTGGCAGTATAAATTTAGTGCCTGTCTAGAGAAAAGGCCAAGTGGGTACAGTAGGGTGGGTAGAGTTGAGGATGAAAGTCGAGCCTCACTGCCTAGCGATACGGGGCAAGAATCTCAGCATTTCTTAATTTTAAACATTGTACAGTTACCCATATACCTTCATTTCAGATATGGTCAGTTGACATGCGGGTAGAGGGAGAAACTGACAAATAGAGCAGCCAGAAAATCCAAAGCGGGTAAGGAGAGAGAATGGAGCCCAGAGGGCAGGGACGGACCATCTTTGCTCCCTGGCACCTCCCACCATAGCTTGTCCTCGCCTTTGACATCTGTGACTGACAGGCTGGGGATTAGAGGAGCAAGTGGCTGGGCTTACTTACCATTGTTTCCTGGTGCCTAGTACCGCACAGGAATCACAAGCAGGAATTATGAAAGGAACGAGTAAACAAAGGGGCCAGTGCAGGCCAAGCAGAGAGCAGAGAGTGAGAGTCCCGTGGCCCCACAGCTCCAGCAGCAGCCCTGGAGAGAGAGCTGCTGTTGTTTCCTGAAACACAGGCAGCTGTGAACATGACCCCAGCCGTGTAGGAGCCTTTCTAAAGAGGTGGTTTCACCTACTCCATCTTATGTTCTCTTTGGCCAAGGAGGAATCTGCTGAGGACATTTGGCCTCTAAGCCTGGGACTGATGCTCTTACTTTGCCCTGATTTAGGATCATCTGACTCTCAGTCACCTGATGCACCACAACACTTCTGCCCCTGGCAGACTGCCTTTCTTCCTGGTCACATGCACCCACTACCCTCTTAAATCCCCACCCTGTCTTAATCCCTCTTTTCACCTTCTTGTGGTCTAAGAATGTAAACTTAACTTCCTATGATATAAAGCACTCCATATTCATCTTTGAATCTGGATTATTTCTCTTAATGGTCTCAGTTCTACCCATTTCCCTGATTTGCTATATATCCTTATTCAGACATAAAGAAGAATGAAGTTATATAGCAAGCCTTTATTTTAATCCCCTGAGTTTTTCCCATCTCCTGTCCCAGACACAGTTTCTCCTCTGGAAGACCCCAGTGGTGGCCATCTCTCTACCTCACACACACCCAAGAAGAGCTGGGAAATTCTGGGACTCTGACATGAAGAAATCATCACACCTTTAGCCTCCTAGCAAAGGCAGCTTTCTAGCTGTCCTCTCTGCTCCCAGTCTCCTCGAAAGCCTGGTGGGGGGTGTCAGTCTTGCACAGCTGTCTCAGATGTTGGCTGGCTCATTGCCCGAAGGCAACTAAGCCACTGCAGGAATTAGCTGGTCACTTTCAGGATGTCAGGGACCCTGCAGGATTTGTCCTAAGATTCTGCAAATTCTGACATTTTCATTGTGGCAGAAATCAGGTGATGTTAAGGTTACTGCCTTCATCATTTTAGATATACGTCTGCAACAGTAAAGTCATTCACAGAGTTGCACAAACATCATCATCCCTGGCTTCAGAAGATTTCAGACCAAACTCCATTTCCCCAGGCCAGAGCGATGGCCGAGCAGGCCATAGTGCTTGCTGCCAAAGCTGGGCATCTAGGTTTGATTCCCAGGACCCAAATGGTGACAGGAAAGAACTCACTCTGGCCATTTGTCTGACACAAACACGCACGCGCATGTATGGGTTCGCGCACACACACACACAGAGATGTGGTAGGAGTGACTGAGTTTGTCACTCTGAACTTCAGAGAACGTGATGGTCTTCCTTTAAAATGCTAATGAGTTACCCTGTTTAAATGCAACTTAATTCTCTTTGATTTTTCTGTAATCCTTTATCAATTTTTTCCTGTTACTGGTGATAAGGAACCATGAAGAATCAATCTCTCTCTCTCTCTCTCTCTCTCTCTCTCTCACACACACACACACACACACACACACACACACACACACCATGCCAAGGCAAGATGGAAATGGGAATGTAAATGCCCTCCCCCTGCAGCCCTGATGGTCCAGTGGATGGAGGCTACTGGAGAGGTTTTTCTCAGCCATCTCCCCCAACTTACCTGGGAGGGAAAGAACTATAAGCAAGAAGCTCCCTGCAGGGGTGTCAGATGGAGGTACTCAGAAGCAGGCAGGTAGGCAGGGCACACCCACAAGGTCTGTGTGCAAAGGCTTAGGATCCCAGCTCTGACATGGGTGACTAACCTGCTGGAGATGGGGGACACATTACAGTTTATGCTGCAGTCAATGAAGATTGAAAACTACTTCTAAGTTATACGTTGTGGCTCTCTGGTGTTGGACATTTAGGCAGACTTTGAGACATATGGGTGTCTACCACAAGGGAGGGGAGACACTCAGAGGACACACCCAGTCTACCCAGCAAATAGCAGAAGCGGTGCCAGCTATTGCTATCTGGGGAAATCTCCCCACTGAAATACAGCGCTTCCAAAGAGAGCAGACAGCATAACCCCAGGCTGTGCCCTTCCGTTCCCCTCTTCCCCACATGGAGCCACAGCCCACAAGCTGGTACAGAACCTCAGCAGAGGATGGAAGCGTGGGCAGCTGGAACTGGAACCTTTCTTCCTGCCAGCCTCCTGCTCAGGAGCAGTTCATGTTTCTCTTACACTCTCTCTCTCTCATACACACACACACACAAAGACACACACACACACACACACACACACACACACACGCACGCACATGCACACACTCATCCGCAGTCCACTCTCGTTACCATCAGACCCTACCCCATCCTCCATCAGAATCATTGGATGCCCACAGGCTGCACAGTAGCTCCCAGATGCTTCACCCATGACCACCTGGGACCCTGGAGGAAGCCATTGCTGACAAGATCTTTCTCAGACCATAAGGACCGGAGTCTTAACTCCTTGACTCCAATCCTGCCTCTTTCTGCCTCTAGCCAGAGAGGGACCTTTTGGTATATATACTTAGAGAGATTCTTGAGTTTTGTTTTGTTTTGTTTTGTTTTTCCCTTTGAGACAATCCTACTAAGTAGCCCAGGCTGGCCTGAAATTCACTATATAGCCCATACTAGCCTTGAAGTCCAAGTAATCCTCCTGCTTCCAGAGTGCTGGGATTAATTGAGACACTGATTTAAATTCTAACAATCATACCTCGAGACATTCTTTGCAGTGCCTCCGGCTCACCTCCCACATTCACTGTCTGGTTCCTGCACATTTATAGGAAAAGAATTTGGACTGGTTTCCTCGGATGCGAGCCATGTCACTTGTCAGCAACGAAGGTGACAGTGAGCAAAATGAGATCCGGAACCTGCAGGAGAAGCTGGAGTCTACCATGGGTCTGGTGAGGCAGCTGTCAGGGCAGCTGGCGGAGCTGAAGGAGCAGGTCAGCAAGCTCAGGGGAAGGGAACAGGGCCTGACGGTGGGGGTCGGGGGAGGTTCGAGCCAGTTACCTCTGTGAGCAAGGGGACCCAGAATCTCCAGAAAAGAAACTTCCCTAGTTGTGCCATGTGGTGGCATCTCAGCAAGCAGGGACTCCCCCATGATACCTGCAAGCATTTCTCACTCTGTGGAAAGACAGGGAGGGAGCCCTTTGCTCTTGATGATAGATCTTATTTCCTGCCAGGCTTCAGGCAGCCAAGCCCGTTGGAAAGGCAGGTATTCCCTAATAGCTGCCACTGTAACATCCCTATTAACCCTCTATCATATGACGTCCTTAGCACTCATAAAAGCAAGTATCACCAGGCCCCTTGGTGGCCTTTAAGTGCTTATAGCAAGGGCAGCGATAAGAACACAACAGATCCGTTTCCTAACCACAGAGAGAGGGGTTGCTCTTTCTCACTACCTCTATTTATGGTAATTTACTTTTCAAAATAATTTCTTTTGTGGTAAGCATATGTGGAACCAGACAGTGGGCTCTTGGGAAGGAAAACAAGACCTCGGTGGCTGACAGCACTGGGGAAGAATTAACAAAACCAGCTGAACACACTCTCTCTCTTTCCCCAGATGACAGAACAAAGGAAAAACAAGCAAAGGCTGGGCTTCCTTGGATCAAACACACCCCATGTGAACCATCACATGCCACCGCACTGACACCATGGGGGCACGCCGTGACCAGCCTTTTATCGGATGCCTGCCTCATCACTGAGGGATGGAGATGGAGGGGAGCGAACAGTGGCTATTGTTAAAAAGCTAAAAACAACCAAGTGCCAAGACGCTGAGCCATTTAGCTCCCAGAACAATCTGTAACTGTTTGCACGCTTGAGAAGATTCAAGCTTAGGAAAAAAAAAAAAAACCCATAGGGCACAGACTCTCCATGTGGCAGGAAGTGGCCAGCCTGAAGGGCTGGAGGGGGTGGGAGAGTCTGAGGAGCAGCAGACCTCCCCCGGCTAGATCTATAGGCCTTGGACTTGTCTCACACACTGACTGCAGCCTTCGTCATGACCGGTTGGAATTTGTTTCTTCGAATTGTGGCACTCGGATCACTGAGACAGGAAGCTACACTCTGCTGGCTAAGTCTGACTAAGAAAAAACTTAAAAGATTAAAAAGGAGAATTGAAAAGGTGTCATTAAACTTCCGAACCTTATGTGGTAACTGAATGTTTTCTTCTTGGCAGGAGACATGATGGGCTCAGAGCACTACCCCTCAGTGCCTCAGAGTTCATACTCCACACACTGCAAACCATAACTGGATCAGGGCGGCTGTCTCCAGGACTCTGTGTGGGCCTGTGCAACAGGAAGCCCTCATAGAACTGGCTAAGCGTGTGCTCAAAGTCACATGCGTGCTAAGACGTTAAGGACTTGGAGAAGGGAAGCTTGACCATAAGACCCAGGAAGTAATGTTTTGAATGCTACTAAAATATACAAGCATTGAAAGGAAGCACATTCAAAGGGTGACATGGAGCACTGAGAAGCCTCCAGGGGCCTTGCCTTCTAAAAGCAGATTGATTTATATCTGAGGTGCCTGAGGACCTCCTTGTTTTCAATCCCTGCAGCTGCAGGCTGGGGCGGGGGAGGACATCTAAGAATTGTATTGATTACATAAGAAAACACAACATTTCAGTGGCCTACTCAAGACTATTAGAGTAACAGCTTTTCAAGAGGTAGGCAGATCATGATTCCTTCCCCCAAACTGTTTTCATGTCAGCTCATGCACCAGAACTTGCCAAAGGAAAACCATAACCTGGAAGGAGAGGTTTCTTTTGGAGACTGGGTGAGGTGTCAGAGACAGACAGGTGATGAAAGTGTGAGGCAGTCTTGGGGTGAGGGGCCACCAGCCAAGACACTGCATTATAAACCAGAGACCCTCTGACCTCCAGGTTCTTTAAACTCTAAGCCACCAAGGGCCACATGGGGTTGGTTACAACAACTTTTAAAGCTTTATGGCATTTCAATACAGTTTTAGCTGTTAGCTCCTAAAAATTAAAAACAAAAAAGTTAAATCCTGGCTCCTAAAAAAATCAATCAAATCCTGGGTCTATATAGACGCACTGTACAGGCAGGAACCCGAATGGGATCCCACTTCATAGGTGTAGCCTTGGAAACACCGAGATTCCCTTTCTAACTAAATTTACTAGGACTTGATCCCCACACAGTAGGACCACTCAAAGTTAGGAAGTGCTCCTAGCCAGAGCAGTGCTTCTCTTAGCCTCAAGTGTGAAGATGCTGCTGCTGTGACCTCAGGGGTTCTAGGCTAAAACAGTGTACCACTGACCTTTGACCCTTGTCAGAGGCCTGTCTGCAGTTACCCTTAGTTCCTTGCTAAAACTTTAAACTATAATCACGAACTTTATTTTTTTTTAAGGGTGTCACCAAAATTAGGCCAAGACAGCCATGTTTAGACCCAGGGCCGTGAATGCTGCAACAGTACAATACTCTGGGCAATCAGAAGGGCAGGCGCTGCTTCAGCTGCTTCTGTCTGCTGTGCCCTGGCCTCCCAGCCTGTGCCAGCAGCTCACAGCTCGACGCTGCAGTTTCTCCCGTGGGAAATATCCAAAAGATTTCACCTGATGAAACTCTCACTATGTCAAAAATAAAGTTTTTTTCAGCTGCACTTTTCTTTTTCCTTCCCCTCTACAAGATGAAAGATTATAAAGCAAAATTTTAAAAACATCAAACAAAACAAAGGCACTTTCTAGGACACTGAATTTATAAAGATGTTAAAAATGAGGAAATTTGATGTCAAGTGAGTGTATATTTGTTATGTATGTTTGTTAATGCAGCTGGAGTAGTTGACAGAAGTTGGATAAAGTTGATATTCTCGTATGTACATAGTGATATTAAAAATACAGTCACCTCTGACTTCTATGCTGGGGAGGGCTTTTTTAATATTTAATATTTAGGTTATTAAAATCCATACTGGTTAAAAGTCACAGTTCCTGCTGAATGTTATTTTTAATTTACACAAGGGTTTGTTCCCAGGCGTGCTCCATTCTGCATCTCAAGAGTTTAATCAAAGACATTTCCTAAATTAAAATGTTTGTTTGTGATTAGAGATCTTACACTGTCTAGAGATATAACATTGGTCAATTGTACGCACACACACAAAGACGCTATTTCTACCCTTTAGAAAGTTGTTCAGGAAGGGCTTATTTTCATGAATCTGCCATTTTCTCCGCCCCACCCCTACCCCTTGGATAAAAATCTGTTTTTGGTAGACTGTTGATAATTTCAGGAAGTTAATTCATTTGAATCAGAACTGATATTGTGTTGATCCTCATATTTCCCACTTACAGCTTGGACTTGCAGCTGCCTCCAAAAAGTTGTTTAATTATAAACTGTAATGTGTTGTGGCTCCATCCTTGGGACTAAGTGTGAGCAAGGAGGACTGGGAGTTGATGAAGTCCACTGAGAGCTTTACTTCCCAGGATGCTATCTAACAGGAAGGGAGTGCCAAGTGCCCATCCCTGGGACCCAGGCAATCAGAATACTCCTGTGAAGTAGTGATGCCTACTCACAGCTCAGAACCTGTAAACATGCAGATGGCCATGCTGTGTGGAAGAGTAACCCCTTCCACACTCCTGGGAGATGAAACACAGTTAGCCTTGGAGGGAGCAGGTGTCTTAAGTCCAGACCGATATGCCTGCCTGTGGAGCCAGGGGACGAGCTAAGCTGCTTGTAGATCTGAGGCCCTGCCCTGAGCAGGGGGGCAGGAAGGCTGTGTAAGCCATGCTAAGCTCTGTATTTTCAAAATCTGACAGCCAATTCCAGATTTCAGAAAATGCTGGAGGCTACCTGAGGCCCTGAACTCACTTACCCCTGCTGCTGCCTCTGAAATAACACTTGATAGAACTCCTGTGTAGAAGACACAACGCCAAGATCAAATGGAACTAAGTATGCATGGAGATAGAGAACCCTGAAGATGACTCCAGGTACACACCTCCCTCAGAACTGACTTGACTAGTGCATGAGCTGACCATGCCAGGACTCACCTCACCAAATGGATTCTCTGTCCTCTGGCAACAGAGAATGTCTATATCGTCTTTTTTAAAGGTGATTTTTTAACATACTTTCAGGACTGGATAACTTATAAGTTAATAAAATGAATTTGTATCTTGTGTGCGCCTTTTTTCTTCTCTTGCCATGTTTCTGAGCAATATCTCTGTGGTGTGAAAGGCTTCAGATTCATTGCTATTTTACTCAGCAAGACTGAGACACACAACAAAGGCCAGGGAGCCTAGGCTCTTTTGGGAACTGGCCAAATCTCCCATTTTCTCACACACACAAATATACCTACACTTCAGATTCCCAGAAGTGGACATGGATCCTTTGTCATCTTGGAATCTCTGTTTCTTGATATCTGCTGTCCCCAAGGACAATGCCCTTCAAACTATGATTCTAAACCTGTGGCTATGGCCCATTAGAGGGACTGAATGATCCTTTCACAGGGGGCCACTCAAGACCACTGTAAAAGGCAGATATCTATATTACAGTTTATAACATAACACAATTATAGCTGTGAAGTAGCAAGGAAATAACTGTGGTTGGGGGGTCACCACACAAGGGGAGGACCTGCATTAAAGGGTGATAGCATTAGGAAGGATGAGAACCATTGTCTTAGAACAAAACCCAGCCTTCTGCAGTCCAAGTCCCACCCAGGTGATGCGAAGCACGTGCAGTCTGTGAATAGATTTCTTTGCTGTGGATATTTTCCAGTTCCTTGAAGCAGTGTGGCAGGACCTGCTTTGATTTGCTCCAGTCAGAGGACAAGTGGCTCAAGGGAGAACAGGAAGTGAGTTCCTCTTCCCAGTGACAGTGACTGGTACCTACAGCAAGACTCTGCATGCAGAGGGAGTGAGCTACGGGCAAGTCCCAGGCCACAGCCTCTGCCTACTCCCTGACAGGCGAGGCCACAGCATCATGCAGACTCTGTGGCAGACAAGGATAACAGAGAGAAAAGTAGGTCTGACTAAAATCATCTGAGGTTTGAGGGGATTGGGAGTGGGAGGTGATTCACTTTATGGCCCTTGCTTGCCTGAAATTCACTGTGTAGACCACAGTATGCAGCTCCAAACTTGGAAACTTACCTGCCTCTGCTTCCAGAGTGCCAGGATTAAAGGTGGGCATCACTGGACCTAGCGTGTTCTCTCGGGCGCTCCAGGCAAGTCCAGCTTAGGATTTGCCTGGCACAGTGTCTTCTTCTGGGATTGCTCATTGATTTTGTAACAGAGGCAAGCTATTGAAGCTACCGTCTAATGCCTGCCTTTGGCTCTGTTTTTTTTTTTTTTTTTTCAATCAGTCTTCATTTGAGGCAACCATAGCCTCCTTTTTCTACATCAATACCTTTCTCCTTGCCTCTTTCAACAGGAGTTGTGTTTGTGGTCTCAACTTCTCGGCATTATATACAAATAAAATTCTTTGATCATCGTACTGTAAAGTAAGACCTGGGTATATGATGTATGAATATCAATTGTTGTTTTATCAGAGAATCAAAAGTTTCTGTGGCTAATATGGCTGAGAGATTTAGGGTTGGCTCAGATGTCATGGCTGGCATGAGGAGGGTGAGAAGCTTTAGGGAATGCAGGTGCTTCTGCCACAAGATGACAAGGGAGTCAGTCCACGGGGCTGGTGGATGGCTGGAAAGCCTGGGGCTGGGCAGAGGAGATACAGGAGAAGCCGGAAGGTGAACTGGAGGTGTCTACAGCACAGGTGAGCTAAAAATGAAGCTGGCACCCTTCCCACGAACTGCATGTGCTTCCATGCAGGACTAGAGAGTGATAAAGAAGGGTGTCCACGGGGGCTGCAGGTGCCGAAGGCCACTTCCTGTCTCACAGCCAGCACATGAGCCAAGAGACCAGGGTGAGCCATATGGAACCTGTCACCTGCTCCTTCCAAACAAAGTTGCCACTACTTCATGCCATCTATTATCCAGACTTCATGAAAACATCTCCTTCAGACCTAACATAGACAACCTTGCAAACAATGGAACTCTGCTAAATTCACATAACCCCAAATCATCACTTCCTAGAGTTCATGTCTGCTAACAATGACGGGGATGCTTATTTTTATATTAATTTATATAATAATCTATATTAGTTGACATAATACAGGATCACTTGGAAACAGAGTCTCAATGAATGGTTGTCTAGATCAGGCTGGCCAGGGTTGTCTGCGGGGGCTGCATTGACTGCATTGGTGAAGAGGGATGGGAAGCTCTACTGTGGGCAGTACCATTCCCTAAGCTGGGATCCTAATCTGTGTAAGAGAGGAGAAAGCAGGTTGAGCCCTAGCATACATGCAGTCACTCTTCTCTGTTCCTGATTATGGATGTTGTATGACTCATTCCTTCATGCACTAGCCACTGTCACGTCCATGCTCTGATGGTCTGGAACCTGGGACTGCAAGTGACAAGACCTTTCTCCTCTAAACTGCTTCTGACAAAGTGTTTATCACAGCAACTGGAAAGAAGTAATGCCACAATGCTATTCACATCCCAGCATGCAACTCTGCTAATTCCAACCAATGGGTTACAAGTGAAATGGGCAAACTGTGGCAGCAGAAAGCTCTTCACCACTTCCAGCCTACCATACCAACCACAGAGGACAAAACAACCTACAGGCCAGAGAGCCCCAAAGATGTGTGGAAATGAGCTTCCCCACAGAGGAAATGGAAATGTAAGGATCTTTTCCTTTTGCTGGTTAAAGCAATGATATTGGGGCTTATAACCAAAATCATTATTGTTTCAAAACCCAGCCCGGATAACTAGGCTCAGCCTATTGCTGCGAAGAGACACCAAGACCACATGAACTCTTATAAAAGGAAAACATTTAATTGGGGCTGGTTTATAGTTTCAGAGGTTTAGTCTATTATCAGCAGGGAGGAAAACATGGTGGCACACAGGCAGACATGGTGGTGGGAAAGGAGCTGAGAGTTCTACATCTAGATCTGCATGCAGTGGGAAGAGGCAGGTACTGGGCCTGGCTTCAGCATTTCAAACCCTGAAGCCCACCCCCAATGACACAGTTCCTCCAACAAGGCCACACTTCCTAATCGCTGGCAAGTAGCAGCACTCCCTAATGACCACACATTCAAATCTACGAACCTACGAGGGCCATTCCTATTCAAACCACTACAGTAATGCAGTTATATAAGACACCAAAAATCTGACGCAAGCACGTATCTTACAAGATTTGCCAAGGCCTCAAGATGGCCAGGGGTGGACGTGGTCACTGTGTGAGCCTGATGACCCAGAGTTCAGCTTGGAAGAACCCACAAAAAAGGCAGTGCATGTCAGGAAGCAGGTCGGTGTCCCTGAAGAGAGATGGAGGCAAAGACAGGGGAGCCATCCAAAGGCTCGCCCAGCTAGGCTAAGGCACACAGTGAGGCAGCAGGAATAACTACAGAGAACCTGCTCCTGTAAGGCTGAGGGGAGAATGACTCCCGAAGGTTGTCCTGATATTCACACATGTGCTTGGCAATTTGCTCCTACATACACACATACACACACACACACACACACACACACACACATGTGCGCACACACACACACACACACATGCGCACACACACACACATGCATGCGCGCACGCGCGCACACACACACACACACATATGCATGCACACACACACACACACACACACACGCATACACATGCGCGCACACACACACACACACACACATACACACACACACACACACATGCGCGCACACACACACACACATGCGCACACACACACATGCATGCACGCACACACACACACACACACACATACATGCAATCCTACAAGATTTGCTCAAGAGAAGTATAAAATAAGAAAAAGTATCTTTGTCCAAAATATTGTTTAAAAGATGGTTGCAGACCAAAGACCTGGAGCTGAGTTGTACTTGGAATCTTAAAATTCAGACACAGAGAGAGATGCCATGCAGGGCACAAAGAGGATGAGGGCCAAGGCAACTTCAGAAGATAGGCTGAGTCCTTTTCTTCAGTGGCTGTGGGATTCAATCCTACGAAGGCACACTTCTCAGTAGAACGCAAAACACTGATACTATTCACTGTGAAATAACGACACCATTTCCTTTATTCTTTGTTTTCTAATCTTCTATAGATTCCAAAATCGCTAGTTTGATAATAGTTTAATAATATTTTTAAAGGAAATAAAAGTTTTAGTTTAGAATATCCAGCTAGCATGTTCTAAAATTGACTTGGCGCAAAATCATTTGTATTTCTCCATAGGGTCACAGGAATGTTTATTGACCAACACGACAGCCAAGGTTCATATTGACTTCAGCACATTAGATAATTATGTGTGAAATTTCTGTCCACACAAAAGAGGAAATTCTCCAGGGTTAAAATCTAATTCTGAAAATTTGTATGCAAGTGAGCATACCGAATATGAGACCAGCATGAGATACCCTTGGCCTTTTCACGAACAACATTTATTTCAACATCTGACATAAAGAAAGATAGCAGCTGCACAGAGTGTGCAGATGGCATGAGCTGGGCTGCAAAGCTAACATGGAGGATGACAGAGCAACACTTTCCTCATAAAACTGGAGCAATGAATGACCTACTTGGATGGGCCATTCAAGAAAGCAATGCTTAGCTCGGAAAACCTGGGTGGAGAAAACAAAGAAAAATGTACAAATCAGTAGGCACTGAGGCTTTTATAAAGTACTCTCTACCTCCATGCCTATGTCTTCATTTGTGTCAACATTTATTTAGTATTGTTTAAATATGAGGAGTGTTGCAGAAGCCTGAACAAGGCGGGAGGGCAGACAGCCTGCTGGTGGACTCCCAGAGCAAAAGGAGAGGCATCAGGTTCTTGAGGCATTCCAAATGGGAAAGCTCCAGGCTCAACTGAATGAGAGCTAAGACATGAAGAGAATCCAAAATGCTTCCTGGGCTTTTTGTCACTAGCTGGATGGAAAAATATTGAAGTTAGACAGACACAAGAGTAGA
>JADRCD010231630.1:0-42061 GCA_019843815.1 Montemys delectorum | reverse complement strand
ATCCAAAACAAGCTGTCACAATGGAGGTGACTTCTGCTAAGTATCTGAACATGGCAACTAATCTCTTGCAGATCACTTGCATAATGACTCTGTAAAGAATGAGTTCTTTCCCTGATGTTGAGGTGAGGACAGGAATTCTGACTGCTGATCACAGTGACAGATGCTGGGGTCTGGAGCTAACTCAGCTTGCTTTCTGGAAAACATAACAAACAAGAGTCATATCTTCTATGTCAGAGATTAATATCAGAAAGATGACTGTGAAAAACATGATCATTCTGAGAGAGGTATAAGCTTGACTCTATTGCAGTCTGGAAGTGAAGTACTTGGGACAGACACAATGCACAGCCATCTATACAGAGGCATATGGACGGCTTCCCACCTGGGCACAAGGCAGGGAATCTGGAGGCAGAGAGTTCATAGATGAATTGAAAATGCTGCTCTTAATCCTTAATTAAAGATAAACTCCAACAGCTCAAGCCTCTTCTATTTTTAAATGTCCTTCAGACCTCACCAAGTGAGCTGGAGAAATCTCTAACTCAAAAATCCTCAGAACAACCTGGGGATGTGAGGTGGCTGTATTTGTTTCTGAAAACTAGGTGAGGAGGGATCCAGCCTGAGCAGAAGGTTTGAGGAAGCCCTGGGAGCCCAGGCACCAAAGGAAAGAAATACAGCAGCAAAGCCAGCGCTCACCCCTCAGAGAGATCAAATGTAGAGATAGTGTCTTGGGAAAGAAGCCGTGAGGTGCAGCAAAGATTAATTGCAGAGCCTTATCTGCTTATCACTGGCTTCTCCAGCAAGCTCACCATGTCAAGGGAGAGAGCATTTTCATCCCATGTTTTATAAATTTCTTTATTTGTAGGGGACTGGTTCAAGGAACATTGTTGAGCTCTCTAGGACAAACACAAATCTTTGGAAGCCTTCATTTTATTTTAGTAGGAAATAAACATTGCAAATAGTACTTATGAATATATTCTTTGAAAGTGTCAAAGTTATTTTTAAAAAACACTAGACATGGTTAGTTAAAATATAACTTGTAGAAATATTACACAGCAAAGGGATAATCATAGAAACAAACTCTAAGGGTTTAATTTACATGTATACATGTTCATATCTGGTGGCATATATATAACCAGAGGCATAGACATTTGTGTAGAATATGTGTGGAGTCTAGAGGTCCAGGGTTTTTTTTGTACCCCACCTTTTTAGAGGAACAGTCTGAAGATGGAGTAAGCTAACCTCTTAGGCTGCCTGTGCAGCAAACCTGAGGGACATCCCTGTCTTACCTCCTCAGCCCTTGTAGGACAGACACCTTTTACCATGCTTGGCTTTTTACACAGGCTCCTAGAATGAGAACTAAGGGCTTGATACTATTATAGCAAATACTTTGTTAACACCCTCCCATCCCAAACACAAGTTTAATGACAGAAGAATAACCAAGTTATGGTTAATTTATATGCTAAAGTGCAAAGATGCCATTAAAGGCCATCTTATGGTTTGTGTTTTGTTTGTTTTGTTCATTTGTTTGTTTTTTTTTCCAGATAACATGCTCACTCCAGCTAAAACTGAACTACAACTCTCTATGTGGCCCAAGTTGACCTCAAACTCATGGTGATTCTCCTCCTATATGCTGGGATTATAGGCAGAACCCATCATAACTGGTGTATTATTTTTTTTAATAGTAAAAGAAAATATTTATGACACAATATTGTAGGAAAGCTGTAAATCAGAGCTTTAGTGAGATAGATGGGCAAGTAGACAGATGGATGATGGAGATAGAGACAGTAACATGAGGAAAGGGACAAAGAAGAAAATTACAAAGATCTGAAAGCAAGATTTATCTTACAGTTGATGTTTCAAAGATCAGTTTTTATGTTTTACTCTTTTATTTCTTTAGTTCTACTGTGCCTTGATCTAAAAGCAATTTAAGGTTGCTAACAAAATATATACAAGATAAAATTAAATTTGAGAAAATGTAAGCAGGGGAAGAATGAATATAAGAAAGATAAGATATTGCCAGCAGGGTGGCCGGTATATGAAATGCATTCTGTGAAGCGCTACATATCAGGTAGGAATCAGCCATAGATTTATGCCTAAGCTTTTTAGCCACAGGTATAGAAAATGAGACACAGTAGACAATGTAACTCCGGAAAACAAAACAAGGCCTTAAAAAGACAACAACAACAACAACAAGCCATGTTATTACATTTAAGGAAACAAGGAGCAAACGTTTCCCACAACGCTCATCCTCAAGAGGTCCTTGCAGACAGTGATGAATGGTAGGGTTAATGCTCATTGGCCTCTATAGCCAAGTCAACAGATTGCAGTGTCCTTTGTCAGTAAGTCCTTTCTGTAACTCAAGGCAGAGGGCCAGACTTTAAGAAAATAAAATAACGTCTACATAGTAGACGGTTCTTAATTGCCTGGCTCTCTTATAATTTACTCCCCACATCCTCTCAGCTTATTCTCTCAAATTTTACTGAGTATCATGAGCATACCTTATAAACATAAATACAGGCATAGAAAATAATCCAAAGTCAACAGCTATCACAAGGCTGGTCCATGTTCCTACCAAGATTTACTGTTTTAGAACATTGCTTCCCAGCCTAGGGGGAGAGAGAGAGAGAGACAGAGAGAGAGAGAGAGAGAGAGAGAGAGAGAGAGAGAGAGAGAGAGAGAGAGAGAGAGAGAGAGAGAGAGACAGAGAGACAGAGAGAGACAGAGAGAGACAGAGAGAGACAGAGAGAGACAGAGAGACAGAGACAGAGAGAGACAGAGACACACAGAGACAGAGACAGAGAGACAGGGACAGAGAGACAGGGACAGACAGAGACAGACACAGAGACAGACACAGAGACACAGAGACAGAGAGACAGAGAGAGAGGGAGGAGGAATAGAAGGAGAGAGGAAGGGAGGGTGCAGGGAGGGAGGAAGGAAGAAGGAAAGAAAGATAAGAAAAAGGAAAAGGAAAAGAAAAAGGTGATTTTTTTTCTACAGACCAGCATCACAATGCTGAATGCAGTTTAATGAAAACAGTTCACGAACAATCATTTTCCTTTTCCTGTTTTTTATAATTTTCCAACCATTTGACTATGTTTACTTTAAGTTACCTAAGCTTAGAGCCCTACAACTGTTCAAATCTATTTGTCTCACTTAATTTTGAATTGACTCTAAGAGTTCTGAAGCATGTCTTTCTATCTGATGGTGGGCCCATGTGTACACAGCAACCTAGTTCTCATCATGGAGTTCATACAGTTTAAACAGAAAGACTGTCAATCACCAGAGGATGTCTATTAGATCACTGCAAACCATGAAATTAACCCTCTCTCCCTCTCTCTGTCTGTCTCTATCTCTGTGCCCCTCTTCTCCTTCCTTCCTCCCTCTCTCCCTCCCTCTCTCTCTGTCTCTCTCACTGTGTGCATCTGCATGTGCGTGTGTGTGTGTGTGTGTGTGTGTGTGTGTGTGTGTGTGTGTGTGCATGTGTGTGCATGCTGCATGTACGTGAGTGTCCTAGTGTGTGTATACATTTTCGTGTGAGGACAGAGTAGAGTCTCTCACTGAGCCAAAAGCTCACATGCCTGCAAACCTGGCTGGCCGGAAAGTTCTACAGATCTGCCTGCCTCAAATCCCATGTGCTGGGATTATAGGCACATGAAGCCCTGACCAGATTTTTCTGTGCCACTGAGGAATTGAAGTCAGATCATCACACTTGAAAAGCACATGCTCTTACCTGCTAAGAGCCATCTGCCTATCCCCATTTAAATTGGGGCTCTTGTTATAGAGCAGGAGTCTCCCCCTCCCTTAAATGACTTAATCCTAACCATACCACCTTAATCTATATTTTATTGCACCCAGTATATAGAGAAATAGCAAGGCCCAAGAATTTTAAATACACTGAGAAAAACAATATTTACTACATTTGATCATGTTGGTTGGAATTAAGTGTTTTTGGAAAGTATTAAAAAATATCTTTAATTCTTGGGGACACTTTCTAAAACATGTCAAAATCAAGAACAAATATGAGAAGCACTTGACCAAGAAATTTTCTCTGGTAGGCTATTCTAAAAATTCCAATATAACTTTTTAAAGTAAATTCAGAATATAGTGAGAGATAGCAGAAATGGAAACCAAATCCCCAAAAGTAGTATTTGATTTAAGTTTATTGGGATCTATCTATACAATGAAATAGCATACATCTATGTCAATTTTGTCTGTCAAAATATTTTTAACTTCAAAATATTTTTGCTTTAGACATTTGAATTGAAAAAGTTGTACTACAGAATAATTTGTGTAGCAAAATGTCATTTCTTCAGCATTACAAAATGTGTAAAATAGTCACAGAATATAATCGCTGACTATTGATGCTATTTGTGGGAGTAAGACGTCACCAGTAACTTTAATTTTTTTCTTTTTACCTGGATATATTTTCAATGTGTTTGTAATGAACTTGCATTGCTTTGTGAAGAAAAACTACTTCAAAGTGATGGGAATGTGATTATACATATCAGAGACATGTCATTCTCTATAAGCAAAAGGAGTCAAATGTGACTAAAAAGGCTGATCAAGTTGATCAGAGTCGTGTTACATTTGTTGGTGACATTGACAGTACAGAGGTAGCTTTTGTTATCTATTTCACCATGTGGCAGTTTATAGATATCCCCCCTCTGGTGTGTGTGTGTGTGTGTGTGTGTGTGTGTGTGTGTGTGTGTCTTGGGTGCATGCTCATACATGCAGAGGCCAGAGGAAGATGTCAGATGTCCTGTTCTATTACCTTCCACCTTATTCTCTTGAGACAGGTCTCTTACTGAACCTGAATCCTGGTAAGTATTTAGTGAGAATGACTGGCCAGCAAGGTCAGGGATTATCTAGCAGTCATCGTGTCTCCAGCTCCATCACACTTCAGGCCAGGGCATCTATAGCTCGCTTCTATATAGGCGCTTGAGATCTGAATCCAAGTCCTCATGATTACATAGCAAGTGCTTTGATTGGCTGATCCATCTCATTCTCACCCCAGACAACCCCCTACATCAGTGTAGGGCCATCCCTTAGGGAAGACCTACCTATATATACAACAACAACCACCACAACAAAAAGTAACATAAAGCTTGTTTTCTACATGGCTGCATGTTAACAATACAAGTCAGTACTAAAGAGAGGTGCAGAAAGGAACTGTGTCTTTATGCTTTCAGGAAATTTTCTTTCACCTAACTGTTCTCCATCTTTCATTTCACAAGAACACACCTACTCCAATCCAACATATGTAAAAGTGGTTTATTATAGCTTTTATGCACACATAGAGCATTTGGTAATCAAAGATAATTCTTCTCTCACATGAATAAATGCAGTTTGGACTTGTCTGTCACTAAAAGGCCTCAAAGGAATGGAAAACGTAAATGGGCATGATTTTAGTTCTGAACTGTTTTTAAAATATGTTCCAGCACGTTTAATAGCTGAGGGAGCGAATGTCTGTCAGCACATCTCTTTCCTGAAAGCTGCTCATATGCCTTGCTGAATATGAAGATGCATCCCAGCCTTTCATCTAAAACAGTGTCTGATGAAGTAAAGGTTCTCAGTTACCCTTCACTTTTCTCTAAGTCTGAGGAAATCTTATCCTTTCACACTGGTAATAAAAAAAGGTTTGTCATGGGAAACCACAATTGTAATTGTGTTCTGCTTAAAGTTCCTTTCACTGGGTACCAGGCAAAAACTCTTCTCTTGTCTCATCAAGAGACATGAACACAATGTGACCTCCCATGGAAAATGTCTTATTCAAAGGCTTTATAAATACTGGAAGTCATTGCCCAAAGGGCACTGGGTGGGTGAGTCTCACTTCTTATTTTCCAATAAATATTGAAAGATTTGCATGTTCCAGTTCATGGCTGTAACTCCTTCCCACCTCAGAGGGACATTTGCCCTCTGGACTGGAAGGGACTTCTGTAAAGTATTCCTCCCTTGTGCCAATGGTCCCAGTCAGCACTGTATTCCAGAAACAGTTCTATTACACCTCCCCCAGCAAGTTCACCACTCCATCTCTAGGGCTACTTCCTGGAACGTCCAGAGGATTCTTCTCCTCAATGACTCATTCTTATCTACTGTTCCATGATGGTCTCTACCAGAAAGCAGCATTCCTGAAAGCCAAGTCAGAACAGTCATTCTTCTCCATCTGAGCACTTGGCATAGGTCTTGTCTCAAAACATAACTATTCAATGAGAGCTGGTTATCCAGATCAGACTATGCTAGATGATCTGAGATAGTGAGAAGGGAAGAGAGAAAGTAAGACAGAGAAGAGGAAAGAGATACAGTGGGAGAGAATCCATAGACCCACACTGGTAGCTCAGTCTACACAAGCAAGAGGACCCGATTTGAGATCCTGAACACCCACTTGGGCTACTCCCATATGGGGCAGATATGATCAACTTAAAATAGGAATTTTATTGCCAGTTTTTTTCCACATTACACATGTTGTTATTAACCACAAAGAATGAGCACATAGGATGGTGGCATTAAAATGTTTATGTCACTAGAAGAAAGTATAGTGCTAGAAAAATCTATCGACCTGCATTGAGGCAGTAAGGTGGACTTGAAATTCTGAAAAGTAGTATGTTAGCCTAAGTTTCATAATCATCATCAAACATCAGTATACATTTCAAATATCTTTCATCACCTTGCATTCAAATGCTCTTATGATGTTTCTCTAACTTTATTCCGTGGAGTAGGTAAGGAAAGAGAACAAAATGAAACAATCCCCTAGTCAAAAAAAAAAAAAATTGAAATGAGCTATTTAGAAAATTGCTCCTTTGCAGTACTATGTATATTTTTGAAATACTGTTGCATACTTGAACACCTACCACTATAGAGAATTCTTCAACTCAGATGACTATTAAAGCTCTTTTTGGTACTGTATCTCCTAGGAGTAGTGTTCTTTGAAATGATTCTAGAAAAAAAAAAGTTCTAAAAATGAGAGTATCTATCACTTTTTTCATTGATAAAGAAAGATGGTCAAAGCAATGGGGTACAGTTCCATTGGGACTTCACGCCACGAACTCCAAACAAGTCATTTGTTCTTCGCTGTCCAATTACTTTTAATATAGCTACATATGGTAATCTAGTGCTTAAAATGTAGCACCAAACAGATACCCTCCAGATACAGAGCAGACACCAGTTTTATTTTAATACTAAAATATGTGTGTTTTACTGAGAAGTTTACTGGATACATAAACATAATAATATTCTGGTATGTTGAGTTTCTAATAATATATAGTTAAATTATCCCTTTTCTTTATTTTCATCATCATTTTTAATTGTATCCTAGAAAATTTTAAATTACAAATGTAACTTGCTTTCTATTTCTTAGACAGTGCTTGCTGAGTTATTAAATCTGTTGGCTACTTCAGAACACCTCAAATTTTTGCTAAGAGCCATCTAGGAGAAGCTAAAAATTAGCAGATGATCTTCCTGAGACAGTTCTGCCACAGAGTATAAATCTATCATGGTTTTGCTTCTTTAGGCAAGGCTGAGGAGATTAGATTTGAGGAAAGATTCCTGCTATTAATATGTTTTTCCTGTTATTATTAAATATATAACAATCACTAGGTATTGACCCACCCGTTTGAGCAGATTTCTGCAGACCTAAAAATATGTACTATCTTGTAGTAATACTATATAGACAAATACATAATAATTCTATAGAATTCCTTGACTTGATTCAAAAATTTTAGGAAGAAAGTTTTTAGGATGTTCTTAGTTCCTAGTAAAATGTAATAAAGTTAGAATTAAGGATAAAATGTGCCCACTCCTCATAATAGTAAGTAAAGGCTACATAATAAGAAGTATAATTTGCTTTCATAATCATACTAAAAAGAGAAATAGAGAATTTTGTGGTCAAGGAAAAATATTCAGGTACAAAGATAAGGTCACAGGTGTGCACTATAATAAGACAAGGTCATGTAAAAACTGTTGCTTTGAACTTTTAAAGAGTATATTATAATGAAACACTGCTTTGAACTTAATATCAATATCCTTCTGTAACTCTCATTCTATGTAACATTTCATCTCTGAGGTAATTTTTAAAGAACTTTTTGTTTAAGAAGGTATAAAAAGACCAGAGAAAAGAAATAAAGTGGTTGGTTGAATGATTTGATTTGGGGAGCTCTGCCCCATCCATCCATCCATCCATCCATCCAAATATATATGTCTACTTGTCTATATGCACGTATGTAGGTATATATGTACATATGTAAGCATGCATGAATACTTGTGGAGTTGATAATACTTGTGATAGATAGGCTGGTCAAGAGTATAGGTGTATGAATGTTTGAATGTATATGTGTCAGTACATATTTCCCTGTATAAAGCATCTAATTCTTTTCTTTTCCTTCCTCTCTGGTTCACAAAGAGTTAATCAGTTTAGTTAGAGAGGCTTCCAGCTGATTCACCAAGAGAAAGGAGCACCAGCAATAAATACTTTTACTTTTTTGTTATGTTTTTCAAGACAGGGTTTCTCTGTGTAGCCCTGGCTGTCCTGGAACTCACTCTGTAGCCCAGGATGGCCTCAAACTCAGAAATCTGCCTGCCTCTGCCTCCCAAGTGCTGGGATTAAAGGTGTGCATCACCACTGCCCAGCTAATAGATACTTTTACTTAATCGCCACACCACCCCCCAACCCCATGCTGTTTTCCTATGAGGTGCTAAACTCCAGAGATTTGTAGTTTCTGAATTTAGAGGAACTCAAGCAGGTGAGCTACCACTGCAAATTAATTTAGACTTAAAACAGGCAAATGAATGTTTTGTTATAGAAAAGGCAACTCTAAATATCTCACAAGAGCAAGTCTTGCACTGTCCCCCCATCCCCCCCCAAAAAATGCTCTTCCTCCCTCCAGATACCTTAAAGAGACAACCCGAAAGAAGAACTGCCAGGGCTGGTCCCCCTCCCTCCAGCAGACTTTGTTCATCAAAACTTCAAACACTTAAAAAATATTTTGTTAATATCATCATTGTGTGTGTGTTTGTGTGTATGTATGTATGTTTGTGTGTGTGTCCCTGTATGTATGTGTTTATATGTTCTTTCTTCCTTCAGGCTCTCTCTTGAAGGTAGCTGAGAGGGAAGAACATTGACCTGGACAAGACTTGGTCTTGTGAGATATTTAGTGTTGTCTTTTCTATAATAAAATGTTTACCTGTCTTAAGTCTAAGTTACTTTGTCGTGGTAGCTAAGCTGTCTAAGTATGTGTGTATATGTGTGTGTCTGTGTGAATGTGTGTGTGCGTGTGTGTGTGTGTGTGTGTGTGTGTGTGTGTATGTGTAGGCATGTGCCACAGTGCAGGTCAGAGGATAACTTTCAGGAATTTCTTCTTTCTCTTTCCTTGTACTTTATTTATGCAGGGTCTCTCTTGTTTCCCTTGCTGGCTTGTGTACTTGTGAAGTAAGCACTTGTAACTCACTAGTCCCTAGCTCTAAACGCTTAAGATAGAATGCTTGAGAATAGATTACATGTTGAGGGTCTGAGGTGTACATGCTGGACTGAATGACATTACATGTAACACTCTGGTTTGAGGAACCAGGAGAAAGCAGTTATTAAGACCAAAATCTCAAAATGCTGCTGAGAGCAAATGCCAAAATAACAGATAAATGTCGCTTCCACCTTGGCCAGCAAGGAAGATGTGACCCGAGAGCTCTTCTTTAAGCAGTTTATTCAGGAACCTTCAACAATCTTCTGACCTCTGACTTCTGACTATCTTCTGACTATCTTCTGACTATCTTCTGACTATTTTCTGACTATCTTCTGACTATCTTCTGACCCCAAGGGGAACACCCCAGGCCCTTAAATTCTCTACACCAAGCCTATCACACGAGGCCCGGTGGAATGTGCAGATAGGATGCCAAATGTGGAAGCAAACCAGGACAACAAACACAGCCAAATAAGGAGTTGTTTATCACTCTAGCACTCCAGCAAGTAGTGGAAACCGGCACCATCTTAGGACGTGGTTCAGACAACTCTCTACAGTTCCCCCTTTTTTGTTTCGCAGCGAAATGGGCAAGAACAAAGGTCTGATCTCTAATGATAGAAACAGGGACATTGTACTACCCCTCCTCAGGCTTCATATCTCCCAGGGAGGGCCAGACCCATCTGATGCCTTTTCCACAGAGACAGATTCTGGGGCATCAACCTGTATGCAATCAGACATGCTCTTCTTGAGGTTGCTAGCTGCAGGCAGCATACCTCAAGTGCAGTGCTAAGCCTCGGATCTGGACAAGCCCATAACCCAGAGGTCAATGGACAATAATTTCTGCATGACAGCAAGCCATGCTTGGGGGGACTGCCCTGCCTCAATGGCTGTAAATGCCTGAACCATCGTGGTTGCATTCTGCTTCTGAACAATCCTCATCTTACACAAACACCAGAGACCAGTGAAACAGACAATCAGCAACAGGGCTAAAAGAGCACCCATGCTCGCCCATTCTTTCAGATGATTCATGGCAGAGGCAATCCAAGATGATAATCAGCCAGCCCTGTATCCACCCTTGTAGAGTTAACACTGACGATAGCCAATCTCAGCCGATTCATGAGATCCTCAAAACCTGTAGACCAATTTCCTGTAAGATATTGAGACAACTGTCGAGAAAGATTAGCATCCTGAGTAATAATTTGATATTGAATGGAAGTCACACACAAGCCGGGATATTTCCACTCGCAGCCCACTTGTGCTAGCTGCCAAAGGGTATCTATTTGTTCTTACTCAGCTGCATCACAGCAGCTGCTAGTCCTGCATTTGTCAGCGGGCCTCCAAGCTCTCTACACACTTTCATCCATGCTTCCAACCCTTTACTCTTATAAGGCGTGATAGCAGCATAACACTCCTTTGTGCACTGCTCATACATTAGTTGTTTGATAAGAGGCATCACTACATCTGGATCACCAAATATTCTCCCTGCAGCTTCTACTAGTCTAGCCACAAAGTCAGAAAACGGCTCCATGGGGCCCTGTAAAATCTTTGTAAGGTTCCCGCTTACCTCCCCTTTATTAGGCAAGGACTTCCATGCCTTGATAGCAATCTGATTCACCTGCTCAAAGACTTGCAATGGGTAACAAGTCTGTTGATTAGCAAAGCAAACTTGCCCCAAAAGCATATCCCTATCCCAGGCTTGATTCCCAGCTGCATGACTGTCGTCTGCCTGTTCATTAGAAAATTCAATGAGAAAAGCTTTCCAATCTAGGTACTGTGCAGGGGACAAACAAGCACGAGCAAGTCTGCTTCAATCACTTGGAGTCATGCAGTGCCTGTTAAGTGCTTCCATTTGGGCTAAAGTGAAAGAGGCTGTGATCCCGTAAGTATGGACGGACTCAGCCAAGGACTTTATAAACTTAAAATCCAAGGGCTCATGATAACTCTGACCCTGCACATCTTGAAAAACTGGACAAGCAAGTGACAATTCAGTTCTAACTGTCTGCCACACTTCAGGGCAAAAGGACCTACCAGAAGTGCCGCCCTCTACAGGGTTATAAGGAGAAGGAACAGATGGAGGGTTGATAGTGGGCCCCATATCTAGCAGAGCTCTTTTCCTTTTCCATTTTTCTTTCACAGTACTCTTTTCTAACTCCTTAATTAGGGTTTCCAACTCTTCATCTGTATCTGACCACTCCGTGTCTGTACTTTCCTTTTCTGACTTTACCGAACGTTCCTCTTTTATCTGCTCTAACTCTGCCTGTCCTTCCTCTACTGCTTTACAGCACCTTTGATCTTCTAGACACCCCCTGATTAGCTTCCATACTGGTCTAACACTGCTCTTAAGCATCCCCTGCTCCCATGCAAAATCTAAATCTTTTCTGAGCTTATCCCAGCAAGCGACTGTTAAGTTGCCAGACACTGCAAACCAGGGAGCTGCAGTATCACACTCGCTGAGAAACCTCTCTAAAGTACTTCGATTCAGTTGTAAATTTTCTGAAGATAACATCTCTTGAAGAGGCATAAAAATTGGGTGCGACAAAGAAGCGCCCATAGTTGCTTTCACTTCTGCTTAGTTCGCTTTGCCACAAAACCTTACTTGCTCCTCTCCGGAGTCTTTATAGCCTCTACTTCCGAGGACTTTCCTTCCCACCTTTCACTTTTATCTCAGTTCGCTTCACCAAGAAACTTTATCGCTCTGACCCGGAGTCTTTATAGCCTCTACTTCCGAGGACTTTTCTTTCCCTTCTTACCTGGGAACTTACCAGCTGGCTGCCCTGACTGCAGAAAGTTCTGAGCCCTGCTTGGTTTCCCCGTACGAGCCACCACTTTGTGGTGACCACCTCGACCAGCAAGGAAGCTGCGACCTGAGAGCTCTTCTTTAAGCAGTTTATTCAGGAACCTTAAACAATCTTCTGACTTCTGACTTCTGACTTCTGACTTCTGACTTCTGACTTCTGACTATCTTCTGACTATCTTCTGACCTCAAGGGGAACACCCCAGGCCCTTAAATGCTCTACGCCAAGCCTATCACACGAGGCCACATGGAATGTGCAGATAGGATGCCAAATGCAGAAGCAAACCAGGACAACAAGCACAGTCAAATAAGGAGTTGTTTATCACTCTAGTGCTCCAGCAAGGAGCAGAAGCCGCCGCCATCTGAGGGCGAGGTTCAGACAGCTCTCTACCGATAAATATCTTATAAAGAAAAAGTGTTCAACACTTAGTTTTACAGATTTCAGTCCTTAGCTTCTTGGCTCTGTTGCCTTTGAGTCTATGGCAAGGAAAATATTGCAACAGTATTACAGAAAACAGGAATCTACTAGTCCTGATGCAGAAGACAAGAAGCCAGATAAGAGAAGTGTTTGGTGTCTTGATATCCCCTCAAGGCAATGGCCCAAGTAGCAAAACTTCCTCCATTTTGACCTCACTTCTTGCATTCCATTACAGCCCAGTTCACCATGTGCTAGGACAAAAAGCCCTTAACAACAAGGTCCTTGGGGAAATATATCCAAGTCATAACAACTAGATTGAAGTAACAAGCTTCATCTCCTTTGTTCCATACTTCACTTTTAAAAAGTAAGTATTTACATTTATTCATGTGTGTGGGTGTCTTGCTTGCATGGATCTCTGTATGACACATGTGTATCTTCCCCATACTGGCCTGGAAAATAAGTCATATTATCTGTAACTAAAGTTTAAGGGGTGTGTAAGCCACTATGTAGGTGTTAAAAATAGAACCTGGATCCTTTGGAAGAACAGCTAATGCTCATAACCAGAACACACATATCTCTACTCATTTTACTTTTATAAGTAGGTATCCTTATTCAGGAGTTTCTGAAAAAAGGGTTTTCAACTTCAGAACAACCAGGAAACGTGAATGACTAAAAGATGGGAAAATAGAAGTGTTCCTTGTTGTTCACTTGTACCCCAAACTTTCAGTCTTCTACCTTTCCCCTTGAGCCTCCTTCTAAGCTACCCAGGAAGGCAGTCAGCAAGAGATTTCATATAATAAAACAATGTCACCATGACAATGAAAGAGTATTTTAGATGCTGAAGCCAGTTCTGCTTCAGTGGGAAAATCCTTCTCCTGACCTTCCCCTTTGAAAGAAAGAAGGAAGGAAGCTAAAGTCAGTTCAGGTGACTCTAGAAGATAAAATGCACAGACAAGGAAATCATTTTACATATTTTGATACCACATAATCATGGACAAAATACTTTGAATTCCTGTCATAGTGTCAGCAGTATCTGAATAAGGAAATATGAGAAAGTCCTAGACTGACACCCTGAATCTGACTTCTGCAGTGATCTGCTTAGAATATGAATGAGAAAAATCTTATGAATTTATGAGACAAATCAAAGTGAGGCTCAAAATGAACCTTTTTATGAATACTAATAACAGAAAAATAGCATTAGATATCACTTGCTAATATAGGAAGGGCTTATGGATACATAGGCTAGTCCAATCACTCAGCATGTAGAAGTGAGTCTAGTCTGCTGCAGGCCTTCCAAGTGCATTGAGTAACCTCACCCAATAACAATAGCAACAAAAAGAACCTTTACCATTGTCCAAAGCTCCTAGGAAAGTGGCACTGGGCCCTTTCTGTCCCTTCTTAAAAGTCATATAGACTATGAAACCCACAGCAGTTTCCATCCCTCTTTTACAGACAAAATAAAGTCAGATCCAGAGGGTAGGGAAAAGATGATCCTCCACAGCTTTTGTATTACCCTGTTGGCAAGATAGGTTAACATCCATCCCAGCCTGGTAACTGTTAATCCATTACATACTATTGTTGGTTTGCTGAAAGAACACTGAAAAGGTTCATAATGAATCCTAGAGTCATCAAAATGATTATCCAGATTGCACTGTATTGGGACCACTTCAAGGAAACAACCAGCAGTGTCCCTCAGAAGAATATCCATGGGTCTGAGGACTTATGGTCACAGGTGAATAGGATCAAAAGTTGATGTCTGATGGTCTGGCTCTATTTCAAATTTTAAAGAGAGAACAATAGAATACAAGAAGGAGTTTCAAGTGAATCATAATTGTTAAACATTAAAAAATGCTTGATATCTGCTTCATCGAATCATTGCCTGAGCTCAGCCTTGACGTCTGAGTCAACCTTAGCTTAGCTTTGGATGAATGAAGCTCTGCTCAGTTGTGACTGGTAGGTAGAATAGCCCCGGAAAAATTCTTAAAGTGGATCTTGCCATTTCAAAATAGAAGATAATGATGATTTTTTTCCTGCATTAGGGCTAACTTACTATAATAAGATAAATTATAGCTAGGACATACAGTTAGGGATGAATTCCTCAAATTCACTAAATACAGAATTTTTAAAGGTAACCCTGGTTATGTAAACTAACATATTCAGAAATGCATGAAGAAAAAAAAGTATGATTCACCCTCATCTACTAAGGGGTTTGAAAAAAAGAAAATGACAAGTCAGCTATCATTTACTTAAATTCTTTTACCTTACAGGAAGAGATATTGAGACCCAGCCTAGGAAATAAAAATGCCTTCTCGCTTCAAAAATAATGCTAACCATTTATTACAGAGTGAAACAGTTTTGTAATTAAGAAATGAGTCTTAAGGGAATAAGAAAGTAGGAGTGGCTGCTTACCTCTATGAAATGCTGAGTACTTTAATTTGTTTTCTTTGTTTTATTAATGGGGGGTGTTTAAATTCCTGGGAAAAACAAGTGGTGTTGGTGCTTTAAGTTGTTCAATCTTCTCCTAAGAAAGGGAGTGAGAAATTTATATCATTTACATAATAATAATAATAATAATAATAATAATAATAATAATAATAATAATAATAGGTAGCTGTGCCACTTGGTCCGAATAAATGTTTAATGTATTCCAAGCAATATTGCTTTCCAACTTGTTGACCTTGAAATGGTCAGTTTCTTAGTAACCTGTGGATTCTTGACTGACAACTCTCCTACAGCTGTTTATTGATTGCTTAGTTGCTTGCTTACTTGTTGATTGGTCAGATCATGTTTGGTTAGTATATTAATCAGGGTTCTTTAGAGGACCAGAGCTGATATTTATGATGTATTAGAGCTTCTTACATGCTCTAGTCCCAGTAGTCTAATAGTGAATGTGTCCTTACATAAAGGTCAAGAATCAAGTAGTTGTTCCACCTATAAGACGAGATGTCTCAGCAGTCCCAATGTGGCACTAGAGACCTGGAGAGCTGCTGTTCTTTCATCTTCCCTGAAATCTCACAGAAGTAGGGACTAATACAAGCAAAGGAATTCCCCAGCAACAGCACAGGTTGCCAACATGAGTGTGGTCAAGCAGGCAAAAAGCAAAATCTTCCTTCTTCCATGCTCCCAAGAGAATGTGGTCTTCCTACTTCAAATGATCCAGTAAAGAAACACGCTTTACGGGTGTGCCCAGCTCTTTGGATCTTAGCTGGCCCTATACAAAGCCAAATTAACAAATAAGATTAGCTGTAACATTTGGTTTCTTGGTTGGGTTGCTGGTTATTTTCAACCCCTGCTGTCTACTATTTCGAGGTAAGTATATTAAATCTTCAGTTATATTAAATTTGAATATATCCTTTGAGTATTGCAGATCTGAGAAAAAGACCAGGACACAGCAATTGTTTCACATAAATAATAAAGACAGATTAAAACAAACAAGCAAGCAACTATATCTCAAACAAGTAGACAATTGATAAGCCATAATGGTTTTAGAACCCCAGGAAAGGAAGTCCTTGGCAGAGGGGCACAGAAGATAATGGCCTCTGATGGATTTACTGATCTTGGGTCTACACTGACGACTAGAAACAGACATAACACTGAACTCAAATCGACAGGCATGTAACCTCACAGAGCTATGTGACCAAATCCTAAAAGATGAAGACTAAGCAGAAACAGAGTTAAAATAATTGGAGATAGCTCAGACAGACTTTAAAGGAGTCATCATGAATGTGCTAAAGAAAATAAAGGGAAATATACTCATGGTAGAGTACATTTTTATCACAGTTATAATTGGTTCATAAGAATAGCCAAACATTTAGAGATTAAAAAATATTGGAACGAAAAACTAATCTCAACAGTAAATAATACACCCATGGTACACAGTTTATTTGTTAATAGGAACAAGATTGTATGTGTAGAAAATACAAAAGACAATATGCTCTATTAAAATTATCTGGCTTAGATGACCACTGGGTATGGCTTTCTTGTAAACATCAATTGTGTTTCTCTATATTAGAAACACATTATTAAAACTAGATATTCCAAGCATTTAAAAATGTTCTTAATAAGGTCTCATGGAATTTTGGGTACACTTGGAGAAAATGTTGCATCATTAAAGAAAAAAAAATTAAAGACTACAATGGCTTTATTAGACTAAGGCTTGACAAGAAGTGCCTGAGACAGAAAAACAGAGAACTCTGGACACAAATACCATTCTTACAAACTGGCATTGGGCTACTTATCTCACCACTCTTTGATGTCTGCCTTTTTCTCTGGTCCTCGTTAAAGCTTCTTTTCCTGAGCCTCCAGTAGCTGATGGTTGCCCCATAATACCAACCAAACCATAGTCTTCAAATATGAGTCTTTCTACCAGCAAATTGTAAGCCTCCTGAAAGATGCCATCTTATTTCCTTCATATCATTACAAACAAGGCTAAGTACAATGTTAATCAAGGTTTGCCACCCGAATAGATGAATGCAAAAAGGATGAAAGCATAGATTTCTGTCAAAATAATATTTCTAAGTAAAAAAATAGAGAAATCAAACAGATTGGAAATGAAAAAAATAAGACAGGGAAGCAAAAGATAATCAACTAAATAATGAAATAGTGGTGAAATAAATGGAGACTGAGAATGGAGTCTAGGGACAAGAACTATTAGATAAGTGTGGGGTAGTATGGGGTAGTGGTCTGCTCATGTAACCTAGGCTCAGTAGAGTATTTGGCTTTGAGCCCTGGAGCCTCTGCGGGCAATTTCTGCTTGCAGGGGCGGAAGGAGTTTGGCCATAACTCCTGAGTCTTTGGTTACTGTTTCAGTCACAACCCCTCACATCTGCCCCCGCAGGAGATGTGTGCTCTATCAGGTAGACAATATTGCCCCAAGCTCCAAGCATTCTAGTTGTACCCTATCCCCAGTCATCTGACCACAAGCCAGACATGCCACACCCCATACAATAAAAGGCAATACAATATTGCCCCCTCCTTACTCTCTTGTTCTTTGTTTTCTCTTCTCTCTTGCTCTTTCTCTTGTTCTCTTGCTCTTTGTCTCTTCCCTCTCTTGCTTCTTCTCTTGTTCCCTTGCTCTTTGTTCTTCTCTTGCTTTCTTCCTTTCCTTTCTCTCTCTCTTTTTTCTCTCTCCTTCCTCTCCTTTCCTTCTCTCTACTTGACAGGCCTATTTTCTCCTTCCTACAATGAAATATCTCATTTATACATCGCCTTCTTTTTCACTAATGCTCGTCGTGCCTGCAGGCCTCAGCACCAAGGAGAGAGAGAGATGCAGGCCTCAACACCAGGCCCTGCTTTGGTACAACAGATAAGTATGGCTAGTTAAGCAGGTTGACCTATATGAAGTACAAAGGCACATAAAATAAGGAGTGTAAGGGGCTGAATTGATGACTTAGCTGTTAAAAGTGCTGGCTGCCCTTCAAGAGAACCTGAATTCAATTCCCAACATAAACATGGTGGCTCTTTTAGCAACAACATTGTTGAGAAATCGTATCTAATTGGATGCATACACTAATTCTGTTCACTTTCTGAGCACCATGTGACACATCCAAATGTAAGATTATAAAGCCAGAGAAGACTGATGTTCTGATAATGGGGTTAAATCTTAGGTGTGTAGTTACTAAGGAGCATCAATTTATGAAGCTGGATTAAAATGTTTGTCCTCCATTGCTTTATAAAAATAATTGCACATAAGATATCATCCATCAACTATCAATAACTCAATGCAGGAATCATTGTGCTAACATTCTCTGACATAATGATTGATGAATTTACCACTTCTGGTCTTTATAATGTTATAAATGCAATACACATAAAGTATCAACTATTCTTGAACTGTGATACCTTCCAAAATCAGTGATATGTGTGATGCTACTCTCATGCTGGCCTGGGTTAATGCTCTTTTTTGATACTGAGGAGCAGTAATGTGTCAGACCTAAGGTTACCAAAGGATCTACACGTAGTCTATATGCCACTGTGTTCCTGAATGATGGGCATTGCTGAGTAGGATAGATGAATTTAATGCATTCTGACATATGATGGGTTTATTGAGACAGAACTTCCTTGTAAGTTGATGAGTATTTATTTGTAAATTACCTGAGTTTCTTGAGAAATTGTCTTTATGAGGCAAAAAAAAATGTATATTTTACACATACTCTTTCATTATTAATATAGCCCATAACATCACTTTTTAAACTTTCTCTCCTTTTCCACTAGCTTTTACTGTCCGTTATTAAGCAAATAATTGAGTACCTCAGGCTATCAGGTATAATTTTTTTGCTTTTCTAATTCTTCTAATTTTCTTATTTTATAAGTTCTTTGCATTTCTGTTCATTCTCCAAAATGAGATATTCTTTCTCTTAAAATTCAAATAACAATGAACAATCCACAGTTTTCCTGTGATATTGAATCTAATTGAAAATAGTCTTTCCTGTAAAAATTAGTTGTAAAAGAAGTACTAACTGCTTTTTCATTACATATCACAGCAACCATGCATTTAAAAACAACCTTCAGCTTCATCAAGATATCAAACCCAAAGTAGAGTAGGGTAGGTACTGATCAGCTATACCTTGGAGAAAAAAGATGAAAGTATTTTCTAGAGAAAGCTAGAAAAGAAAAAGAAAAAAAAACTGAAGCTAATGTCTCCAAGGCCCATAGAGACCTCACATGTGCCTCATTGATTTGGTAAAACTGCTCTCATTGCCTTATGATTCATTGATTTACATGTCTTATTTATCAACCTATCAACAAATTGCAACCTTCTCAAAGACAAGGTCTTCAACTTCCTCTCACACCTAGTCTCAGTTTAAATCATGGAAAGGCCACAACACTAGAATGTCATATAGAGGGAAAGAATTAAGAAACAAAGAGAGAGGGGATGAGAACCAGACCTAATGGGACTTCCAAGTACACTGAGGCATTCTTTAATGCATATTTGCTCATTTCAGATCTGGTGGCTCATGGAAGTCCTTCCAGGGCACAACCTTAACTTCACCTCTGATACCTGCTTAGAAATTAATTCAAGGACATTTAATATTATGTCAAGAGTTGAGAGTGCTCTAGCAATTACAGAGGTCTGTGCAGCAAGCAAAGCAGGTATTTGGAAGGCCAGCGTTGATCGTGAGACCAATGCTCCTCTGAAGCAACAGAATTAAGCAGCACTGTTTTGCTATGAAATAAACAGCTCGTATTTATTCATATGCAGTTGTTGTTTTCCTTTCTGCTTGTACATGTGCTACAATTCTCCCCAAACTAATTACCTAATTACAGATGGTGAAAGCATTTAAAGGATTAAGCTGAGATCCCTCACATGTAATGTGGAGGTAGGGATGTTTATTAACTGCTCCACTGATGAATAACGCACCCCCCTTTCACTGCTGCTGACTCATTCATTAATCTATCCCCTCCACCTATACGTTTAACCAGCTTTAATCCCTCTAAGGTATCACTAAACACTACCAGCCATTTATACTAAACACTTTAATTAATCACATTAGCAGCCATGTGTTGACCCTTCTCTTCTCCTGCACACTACTTATAAGCACGAGGATCTGAGTTTGAATGTTTAATACCTATGTAAAGACTGAGCATCATGGCAGACATTTGTAACCCCAGCATTTGGCAGCAGAGCTGAATCTCACTGGTGGGTTCTTGGAACTCATTGGCCAGATGGCTTAGAGGAGTAAATACATTTCAGGTTCAGCAAGAAACCTTGTTTCAACAAATAAAGTAGAGTGTGATCAAGGAAGCCACTCTTGTGAGTTGTGACTTCCATGAATGAACTTACACATGTGCTTCCACATAAGTATGTTCATATAACAAACAAACACACACACACACACACACACACACACACACACAACCTAGCTTTCATTGCAAAACTCACTACATGCACTGTCCTGGGAAAAGAACTGGAAAACACATTGATATCCATGACCACAATGCATAGAATAGCCAATTATTCCTTTAAAGATGGAGTCATTAACTTCTTAGACAAGAGAAATCAAAATGTGACCACTCTTCTTTTGACAGATGGATGTGCTGTTGTTTTATTACCCTGCTGCATAGTTTTTAGAGGAAGACAATAAGGGATGTACACAAAGAATAATATCCTCTTTAAAAGTATGGATGCTCCCAGTGAAAGTCCATGTTCATCAGCCAGTACTCCTGGGAGAGTCATTACTCAGAGAAAGTTAGGTTATTCTACAAGAACAAATGATTCTGAAAATGTGGGGGTATGGCACTGATATTCATATTTCATGTATGAAAATTACAGTGTGGGTCTGAGTGATACTGTTGTGGCTTCTCAGCAATAATTTCTGGCCCATTCATATATCTCCATCCCTTAGCATGGAAGAGAAGAGACTCATATGCTAGAGAATTGCAAGTTGGCTTTCCATTGCTGCCTGAGAAAACAGGTACCACTTATAAGACAAATGTTATAGTGCAACCACCAGAAGACTGACATATATAGTCTACTATGTGCACAAGGGGGAGAATAACAACTAATACTAATGTTTATCTAAAGACATTGGGTACATGTGTCTTAACTCAACTATTCATTGATTATTGATAACAATACTTTGTTTTATGGCAATGAAAGCTAGGTTTTGTGTGTGTATGTGTGTATGTGTGTGTGTGTGTGTGTGTGTGTGTGTGTGTGTGTGTGTGTGTTTGTGTGTTATATGAACATATTTATGTGGAAGCACATGTGTAAATTCATTCATGGAAGTCACAACTCACAAAAGAGTGGCTTCCTTGATCACACTCTACTTTATTTGTTGAAACAAGGTATCTCGCTGAACCTTAAATGCATTTATTCTTCTAAACCATCTGGCCAATGAGTTTCAAGAACCCACCAGTGAGATCCGGCTCTACTGCCAAATGCTGGGGTTACAAATGTCTGCCATGATGCTCAGTCTTTAAATAGGTATTATGGATTCAAACTCAGATCCTCGTGCTTGCACAGCAGGCACTATACCAATTATGTTATCCTACCAAACCCCACAAGACTTTTCTATTGTCTTATATTTCATTAGTTCTTATTTTGCCATGCTTCACAGAATAATCATTGACTAAACTCCGAGTGAATAGATTGGAATTTGGTGGTGGGGGTGCCCAATCTACCACACCTATGTTTCTACTCCATTGGTTTCTACTGGGCTACCCAGCTTGGGTGTAATGACTGAAGACTACAAAAACATTCTAAAGTAGTCTATGTGGTTTTCCTTGAGAAGGAGGCCCATATTTTTTCTTTGAGTTTTCACGTTGCTAATCTATTGGCTTCTGAAATGTTAAAGCTGAGTGCCTTGCATCTAAGGTGCACATGAGAAACCACTGAGGAAAGAATGGATAAGAAATAGATAGGAGGCTGAAGTTCAGCTACAGATCAAGTATACATGTTCAGTGATTGGAATGATGGGAGCTGAACCAATTGGTCCAGAAACTGGGCTTGAATAATTGAAAGTGTCAGTGGTAGAGCTAGGAAAAACAATCTGGGTTCAAATAAAAGCAGTAAGAGTCAGGTGATAACCACTATGTGTCTTGCAAAATGCTGGGAAAATCCTCTCCTCTGCTCTTGAAAGAAGGAGAAAGGGAGGGGAAGAGGAAGAGAGGGAATGAGGGAAGGAGGAAGACACACTAGAAGGGAGAAAAGGAAGGTCAGAGAGGAGTGGCTAGCTGTGACACACTGTATGGGAACAGTAAGGCTTGGGGATGGGACTAGATTGTGTCCCTTTTTGCCTCTGGACACGTTTAGTACATGAGGTCTGGTGGTAAAAGGAGAAACTTCACCCTGAATTTGTCCATCATTAAACTGTAACTACCCCAGTAAGAACACATATTAAGTCATTAGCTATTGCCTGGCATCTGTTACAGGCTTCCACTGTACTATCTAAGACTTTCACATCTGAAAGAAATGTCCATTAAAGACACACACGGAAAGGTATTCAAATCAGTAAATGTTCATTTAATGACTAATTATAGACTCACCCTCCCTCTGCATGACATGAGAACCAGAAACTCATACCTGTCCCTCCATTCTCTCCTACCCAGTGGACACCACTGTTCTGCCATCATGTTGATAACACCTATGTCTGTCTTTGGTTTTGTCTCCTATGTCCATGCCTTGTTTTGCCTAATTAGTAAGTCCCTAAATTATAGTTAGCTAGTGACTACTATGTCCTAGAGGCCATAAATCTAGAGCACAGAGTTAAAAACACTGGCCCATAATGTGAGGCAATGAGAAGCCTAGAAGGCAAGCTGTCTCATTTTTAACTGCCATCTGTGTCCAAAAGTCTCTGATATATAGCTGATAATAATCAGTAATATAACTCACACTCTAGATCTGAGTTGGTGTCATATGTATATACATACATAGATGCATACATACATATGTATGTCTTAAAGGGAGAAATAGGGAGGGAAAGGAGAGACAGAAGGAGAGAGGGGGTAGGGAGAGGGAGAGAGAGACAGAGAGACAGAGAGAAAGAAAACAAATAGAAAATAAACCCCCCAAACCAGAAAGCAGCCCATCTGATACAAGGAAACACTGATTCAATCACATTCTGTGCGAGGGGCCCTGACCCTGATTTATGTCAAACTATTCCTTTCAAAACCTTATTATTTCAAAGGGTTATAAATAATCTCAATCTGTCAACGCCACTAAAATGTGCAGATCAAGAAGTACAGGGTTAAAAGGGAGCATTTGAAGGTTGAACATGTAGGCTACCATTCACGCAGCAAATGGACCAGGTATGTAAAACCCCTTGAATGCGTCAAGCACCCAGCAAAAGGGAAGCCATAATGGATTTTCTTCACATGTCAGGCTGGCCAACTCCATTGCTTTACACTCTGCTTTGATGAAGTTCTGGGAAGTCAGCCAGGTCACTTCAGGGATTTAGATAAAGCTAACAGAAATAGATCTACTCTTTTCCCTAAGTCCAACTTTGAGTCTGGAATTGAGTAACCCAGCCAACGATAGCTTGCTGTCCCCACATGAATGCTCCAGAAGTTGCTGGGTAGGTAATAATAACAATAATCTCTCACCTCTACAGTGTATACAACACTCTATACCTTGCAAAGCTTTTTACATTTTGCAAGTTACCTGCACACCCCTTATCACACATGATCAATATGGTGCCCATAATTACTGGTGTCTCAGTCACCTCCACATACATCTAACATTAAATGATCTATAGAAAAATTAGATTTAAACATAATTTTATCCGAAAGCATTTTTAGAACCCTTGATATACTATTATTCTAAGATGATTTGTGCAATATGATACATGTGTGTATTCAATTCAGCATATTTCAACTGTGAGGAACCTTATGAATTACCACCTCCAGGCTTTCTTTTGTGGCATGAGGGATCAGAAAGTTGAAGCTAAGCAAAGAGAAGTAACTTTTCCTGGTGTTCGGAGATCAATGGGGGAGTCAGGGTGAGCACTAACATTCAAGAGCAGCAATCTCATGTCCCGTCTGTGCCACTGAGCCAAGTTAACCACCCTGTTAACCTTCCATTAGAGAGGCTCTTCTGACCTGTGTGCACTTAAGCAACTCCCACAGTGCTGACTGCCAGGGGCCTCTCAGCATCTGTGAGTGTGCTCGAGTTGTTGTAGTGTTATCCAATAGAGTCACCACCTGCATCAGTAACTTCCTACCTATAATTTCTGCTCTGTGAACCTCATGCTCTAACCTGAAAAAAGCAGATGATCCCTGTGCTTCTCACCCCACATGCAAGTATGAAAGGGAAAAATCCTTAACAGTGTTTATTACTGAATATGAACTCTGCAATTTTACTTTGCCACTGGACCTCTGTGTATCTCAGTCTCTCTATGCACAAAGCAGAGATCCTGTACCTTCCTGATATGTCCAGTTCTCCCATGGCATCTGCAGATAGGAACACTGCTTGCTGTCTTCTAAATAAAACACATTTAGGTTACCAATACCCCCATCAATTATTCATTATTATCTCCCTGATCTGCATTCATCATAGTTTTGTTTATTTAACTGACAATAACTTTGCACTTATTGTGTGAACTGTACAATATAAAGATGGAATGCACAGAAAAAAAAAGACCTCTTCACTGCCTTCAAGCAGCAAAGAATTGCAAGACAAAGGGTCATAAAATAGAATGGGGACAGGAGAGTCCTTACAAGTAGGGCAAGAATGGTAAGCAATGTGTCACATTCATTAGTCCATGAGGAGGCCAGATTCTCCACTTGTTCCTGGAAGAACAAATAAAGGAGATAATAACAATTAGAATCTCCCTCTATGCTCCCTCTGTGAATGAAAATTCCTGGAAAGAAGCCTTCTACACAGACTGATTGACTAATTAAACCTTCAAAGATGTGAAGTGGATGAAATTTTTGCAATTCCTAAACCTGATTACTTTTTAACAGAGACAATGTTTAGTTTCATGTATAGTCATTCCTTGCCCTCATCATTCCCAGATCAAATGTTCTATTACTGGCCAAACCTAACATGCGGACAGCAGATTTTCTAAAAATGAAATGAATTAACTTTATGGAACCCTCCACCAGTCCAAGGGTTAAGAATGTTTTCAGATTCCATCTGAGGCCATATCTAAGATTTGTATACTCTGCTCTAACTGCCTAATTAGTATTCCCACTAATGGATTTTCAAAATGCCTTGATTAATAACTTTCTTTGTTCTGTTACCATAACATCTCCCCAAACTTGCTTCCACATTGTAACATGGAACATGAGATAACATAATTTTGTGTTTCTGGGCCATGGTCACTCTTATTTTGGCTCCAAAATGAACTATCTCCAACTCCCTTTGAGTTGAGAGCGGTGGTTTTATGTTGACACTCCCAATCAGTACAGTAGAATTCTACTCTGACTTGCTTCTCTAGAAAGCCCTCCAGAGGCTTGAACAAATTAAGCCTCTTCACTTAACTCAGCCAAAACTGGAAGCTTCCATGAAACTCACTGTTCCCTCCCTGCCTTCCTTAGTACTTACACCTCCCTACTAACCTTACAATTGTTTGTAAACCTACCTTTGCTTTTGCTATCCCAGAAAGGCATTAAATGACATTGATTTTCACTCCCCTCCTTTAACTTGCATTCACACATACATGTTAATTACATACAATAACCCTCAGGTATATATGGATATAGATAAATTTAATGGAATTGACTACCTGATAAAGATCAGACTCTCTAGTTTTCAGTCTGATTGCACTTTCTTCATGGTTCTATACTTGTTTTAGAAATCAATTTTAAACTGAAGAGGAAGACAAGAATTTGGTCCACTCAGAGCAGCTGGGAAGCTGCATAGGGACTCCAGTGATTTTTTGCATGTGTTTGGCCTAGGGAGTGTCACTATTAAAGAATGTGGTCCTGTTGGAGTAGGTGTGGCCTTGTTGGAGTAGGTATGTTACTGTGGGCGTGGGTACTTCATCCTAGCTGCCTGGAAGTGAGTATTGTACTAGCAGCCTTCAGATGAAGATGTTGAACTCAGCTCTGCCTGTTCTATGCCTGTCCAGATGCTGCCATGCTCTTGCCTTGACAATGATGGACTGAACCTCTGAACCTGTAAGCCAGCTCCAATTAAATTTTGTCCTTATAAAAGTTGCTTTGCTCATGGTGTCTGTTCACAGCAGTAAAACCCTAATTAAGACAACCCCTAAAGTATGTGTGTGTGTGTGTGTGTGTGTATGTGTGTGTACACATGTATTATAAAGCAACGGTCAAAAGCAAACAAAAAATATGGAGGGAGAGTGGTAACATGTGTCTTAGTTTCTTTTCTGGTGTGAGAAAATTCTCTTTTCATCACAGCTCCAGGTTATAATTCATCACAGCATGGCAATCATACTGGCAAGAGCTTCAGGGAGCTGGTCTCACTGCATCCCAACCAGCACCAAAGAGAGAAGCATACATCCACGTGTGCTCAGCACATTTTCTCCTCTTTACTCAATCCAGAGTCCCAGGATCCTCTGACCAAGGAAGGATCAACATGTTTACTATCAACAGTAAACATGAGTCTTACCATGTCAGTTAAAGTCATTAAGACTTGACCTTGTCTCCCAAGTAAATCTGGATTTTGTCTTGTTGACAATAAAAACCCCCACAGGAGGTATGGTTTAGCTCTAGAGAATGCTGAAGAGTTCCTCTATGCATTGTGATATTCCTTTTCCGCAGACATCCAGACATTCAGGGATATCTTGACTACAATTTCCCTGTGGTCCACTTTCCAGTTTCACAACAAGCTTCAAATTTATTCTACTTTATGGATTCCCAAGTCCACAGAATGCCTAGTAACTTTCAATCTGAAAAATGCCTTAGGATCGTTCTCCAAATGCCATGATTAACATCTAGACAGAATAGAGGAGTGTTACCTGTAAGTATACTTTCTGTTCAAATGTGCATTTATTGTGAGACTCAGGGTGAAGCCAGCCTCTTCTTTAACTCAATGGGAAGTAGAGTTCCAATAAGAAGAGACTCAAGCTAGTCAGAGATATTGCAACTGAGAATGGCTGAAATCGCCTGATTTTTATTCTATGTCCTCTTCATTGGTTTTAAAAAACCAACAACAATAGCAAAACCTGCCTAATTCTTAGCTCTATTTCCTTTATTCCACATAGAAACTATAGTTAGGTAAAAACAAAACAACAACAAAAAAGGGTGATAATTTCAAAGTCTAAAAGTACATATTTACCATAGTCAAGAGAGAGGGTTTTACCTGAACAGTTAACGTCCTTTGGAAAGCAAATCCAATGGATGCACGAGGATTTCCTTGTAAAATAATGTGTAGGACAGAAGGAAACTACCAGTGATTCATTTTAGTTAAGGTATCTCCTTTCGATGAACATCCACAAGAGCAGTGGCTCTCAACCTTTCTAATGCTTCGACCCTTTAATACAGTTCCTCATGCTGTGGTGACCCCAACCATAAAATTATTTTCATTGCTACTTCATAACTGTAATTTTGGTACTATTATGAATTGTAATGTAAATATCTGTGTTTTCCAATGCTCTTAGATGACCCCTGTGAAAGAGGCAGTCATCTTACAAGGGTTCATGACCCACATGTTGAGAACCACTTGCATAAGAACAAGAGACAATCTGTACATATTTTAATTTGGTGGCTGCACACTAACACAGATATTTTAAAGAAAAATGCAATAGAAGGCATTGTTACAAAGCAAGCAGTTAAAACAAGGCCTAGTCTCATGGAACCACAAGAACACTTATCAACATCATCCAGGCTAGCATTTCTGCATAGCTAGAAGATTCTGGTACATGGGCACATCTCCCAAGTGAGCTTAGTGATCAGAAGTAGTCAACCCTCATTCCTTTTATTTACCTTCTAGTCATGATTGCAAATTATATGTCAGTAGAATACAATGAAGAAAGTTTCTCAAACTGCCATACTTAACATTGTCCATTTTCTGACCTGAAATAAGAAAATTAAGTCAAGTACACAGGAGGATAAATTGATACTTTTAAACTGCAGGAAGCTAAAAATAGGATAAAGCCAACATTTTGATATCAACTTACCACATATTCTCAGGAAATCTATTTTCATTAGAGAATAAAAATGTATGATTCTATTAAATTATATCCATATGGTACTCCGGTGATACAATCTGTTAGTGTGTTGTACTTATATAAAATATACACAAGTTGTATTATGAATCAAGAAAGCCAATGTGAGTTCTTTTTGAAGGATCCATGGTTTAATTGACTTCATATTATATTAGAAAATACCAAGAACTAGAGTCTGGTTGTTCATGATAGACTACACCTTGCTATTATCAGAAGTTATCTCCAAGTGACAGGAACTAACCAGAAGAAGGTTTCCTATGCTGTTTTGATACTGAGCACTTAAATATGAAGCTTAAATCAGAAAGTTCATTCACAGTCATTTCCCTCTTTCAACCTCATCAGATTGGAGTTCTTCCTTTAAAATACAGAGATGGAAGAAGGAAAACAGGCAAGCTCCCCAATGTCCAAGCCTAAAGTAATATACATGTCAGCTCTGCAGTTCTGTTCAGGCTCCAGTGATGAGGTTTAAGAGTTAAAATGCTAGCAACAAGAGGTGGAGACACACATGCTCCTCCTTTATCCAGGAAGGGACATGTCTGTCACCCTGAGTAAATTAAATGTATTGTAAAAATCAGACACAGAAGAGTGTCACGTTGTAGATAGGTAAGCTTTTTTAAGTAATAAAGTTAGTTTTTTTTCAGTGATAGACTTAGTGGAAATGTCAGAGTCTGTATCATGTGAAAAGGTCACAGTGGCTAAAATCTTAGATATATATCCTTCAGGGGGCTGTTTTTTTTCCTTTTTTTAAAAATTTTTCTTCAAATTACTTTTTATTTATTTTTTTAAGTTTTATTGCATTATAATGAGAAAATTACATGATTTCAATTTATCTGAATTTGTTAACATTTAAAAACATATTATAAGTAAATATAATTAAATCACATTCTTGTTTTCCTTTTGTACCCCAACTCCTCCCAGAGACTCCCCTTTAATACCTACAATATCTTTTTTGTCATATTCTTTAAAATTTATAAAATAATAATAGAAATGAGTATTATAAAAGTTGTTTGATATAAAGCAACAACGAACTTAACAGTGTTATGTATATGCTCGTGTACAGCAATACTGAAAATACATATGTTTTTCTCAATATAAATTTCAAATAACTCCAAATATATTAACTGTATATTTCAAAATAATGCATCACTACTAATATTTTCTTAAATGAAAATAAATATATAAAGTGTTTTTGTTTGTTTGTTTGTTTTGTATTTAGTAGAGCTTAAAATCTTGGCTCTTACTGTGGTAACTTGATACAAGAGTTACAAACATCAAGCAAAGCATTCAGTCTCACTCTTTGTTGTTCTCTTACAAGCCCCCTCCCAATTTAATTGTTTACATTTCTTTTGGGTATATAAATACTTTTAAAATTTGTAAGCTGTTCTGAAACCCATAGTATAGTGTAAAAACATGAAATAAACAATACTACTAATAGAGAGGCTGAGATAGGAGAAGCAGGATCTCAAGACCATTATGTTGTACACAGCAAGACACTGTCATGAACAAACAAGCAGAAAGTGTATATAGATTAAATAATATTGGACCTATTTCTCCAATTACCAAATTAGAGAGACCATTGGATGACATTTTAATTCCTCATGTTTTTGGATTTCAATTGATTAGGATATGTTGGTAATATTAATTTTCATATTAGGATATTAAGAAAAAGTAATTGTTACTTCCTGTTGTTTTTGTTGTAAGAGGTAGAATTATTTTTGTGTGGGTTTGTTGCAAGGTTACTTTCCTGCTTCTTCTAGGGTGTAGTTTTGCTCCTTATGTTGTTTTCCATCTATTATCCTTTGTAGGTCTGGATTTGTGGAAAGATATTGTGTAAATTTGGTTTTATCCTGGAATATCTTGTTTCATTCATCTACGGTAATTGAGAGTTTTGCTGGGTATAGTAGCCTGGGCTGGCATTTGTGTTCTTGTAGGGTCTGAATGACATCTCTCCAGGATCTTCCAGCTTTCATAGTCTCTGGTGAGAAGTCTGGTGTAATTCTGATAGGCCTGCCTTTATATGTTACTTGACCTTTTTCCCTTATTGCTTTTAAAATTCTTTCTTTGTTTAGTGCATTTGGTGTTTTCATTATTATGTGACGGGAGGAATTCTTTTCTGGTCCAGTCTACTTGGAGTTCTATAGGCTTCTTGTATGTTCATGGGCATCTCTTTCTTTAGGTTAGGAAAGTTTTCTTCTATAATTTGGTTGAAGATATTTACTGGTCCTTGGAAGTCTTCACTCTCTTCTATATCTATTATCCTTAGGTTTGGTCTTCTCATTGCATCCTGGATTTCCTGGATGTTTTGGGTTAGGAGCTTTTTGCTTTTTGCATTTTCTTTGACTGTTGTGTCAATGTTTTCTAAGATGTCTTCTACCCTTGAGATTCTCTCTTCTATCTCTTGTATTCTGTTGGTGATGCTTGCATCTACGACTCCTCATTTCTTTCCTAGGTTTTCTATCTCCAGGGTTGTCTCTCTTTCTGATTTCTTTGTTTCTATTTCAATTTTTAGATTCTAGATGGTTTTGCTCATTTCCTTCACCTGTTTGATTGTTTTCTCCTGGAGTTCTTTAAGGGATTTTTGTGTTTCCTCTTGAAGGGCTTCTAGCTGTTTAACTGTGTTCTCCTGTATTTCTTTGCAGGAGCTATTTATGTCTTTCTTAAAGTCCTGTATCATCATCATGAGAAGTGATTTTATATCCAAGTCTTGCTTTTCTGGTATGATGGTGTGTCTAGGACTTGCAATTGTGGGAGCACTGGGTTCTGATGATGCCAAATAACCTTGGTTTGTGTTGCTTATATTCTTACGCTTGTCCCTCATCATCTGGTTATCTCTAGTGCTACCTGCCCTTACTAAATATGACTGGAGCCTGTCTTTCCTGTGATTCTGGTTGTCTCAGAACTCCTCAAAGTCAAGCTGCGTCTGTGATCCTGTGATTCTGGGATTCTGTGGCCCTGGGCTTGTTACAGTACCTGGGAGTAGAACTTCCTCTAGGTGTTTTGGGAATGACTGCAGAGTTTGTGCCCAAGGTCTGCTCAGGGCACCTGCTGGCCCAGACAGACTGGAAAGCAACCCGAGCCACTGGGCTGGCAGAGTTCCTGTGTGCCTGGGTCCTGCTGGTCCCAGTTACTCCAGGTGTTGGGACAGATATTATATCTTCCTCACCTCTGATCCTGGGCATGTTAGAGCACCTGGGAGTGGAGCTTCCTCTGGGTGTTGTGGGACCAGAAGGAGCATGAGCCACTGGGCTGGCAGAGTTCCTGTGTGCCTGGTCCCGCTGGTCCTAGTTACTCCTTTTGTTGAGACAGATGCTGTGTCCTCCTTACCTCTGATCTTGGGCATATTAGAGCACCTGGGAGTGGTGGGGCTGTGTTTCAAATGGTGGTAAAAAGGCTGCCCTAGTAAACAGTAGAAAAAACCAAAGATTTGTATTCATAAGGAGCTGTTGTTGGATCCTATTTTGAAAAGAAAAGAAAAACAAAAAAGAGCAAAACCACATTTTGAAGAAGCAGTATTTGAGTCTGGGGAAGGTTAACTCAAAATCACTCACTCTCCTGAACTCGCAAATTAATCCAATTACCCACATGGTCACTAATCTACAGTGTGTATATTTTCTACCTGGATCACAAATACACACACTCCTCTATGGACTAGTAAGGCTGGCTTACTGGCTACTGCCAACTGAACATTTATGTTCATGGAGAATTCTTATATTGAAACAATAATTTCCAGTGGTATTTTTAATTCAGATGACATGCTTGGGGGTGGGGGGATAATAAGAGTATGAATGTAGGGCTCCTGTGATTGGATTATTATCATTTTAAGAGGATAGAGAACTCGCCCAACAACTCCTCAACAGGTAAATACACAGCAGCACAATGATGGTTTGTGAACTAGGATATGGACTCATACTCAAGCAAGATGTGATCTTGAAGTTCCAAATTTTTACACAAAAATAAGCCGTTTTTGTTTGTAACCTCCCCTGTGGTCTTTGCTACTGTATCCTGAAGTGACTAAGACTCCTGTCATCTTGACAATGATCCTTTGGTAATATCAAGCCTCTGATGTCACTGTTCCAGTATAACTTGGGGCTAGTGGTATTCCAGAAGGTTCTTTCATGACTATACCTACTTCTCACTCACACGGAACCAATAATACACTATACAGCATCTTCCACACATTTACATGTGTGGCTTTTTTTTTTAAAGATTTATTTATTTTATTTATGAGTACACTGCAGCTATCTTCAGAGGGCATCAGGATCCTAGGATCCTATTACAGATGGTTGTGAGCCACCATGTGGTTGCTGGGAATTGAACTCAGGACCTTCAGAAGAGCAGTCAGTGCTCTTAACCACTGAGCCATCTCCCCAGCCCCGGCTTTTTTTTTTTTTTTTTTTTTTTTTTTTATGTAAACTTGTAGCAATGATAGACTACTATAGCTACCACACATTATAAACTTTTCAATTCACATTCCCAGATGCTTAGATATCCAAGAGTGAAGGTTTGTGAGGACCTGCATGTCCCATAACTAAGAAGAAGGTCAGCTAAGCTTGTGTGTGTGTGTGTGTGTGTGTGTGTGTGTGTGTGTGTGTGTGTATGTGTGTGTGTAGCAAAGAGCACAAGGTACAGCTAAGGAGAACTCACACTGACAACTTCTTCCATGGAGAAACATGTCCTTCATGTAGGTGGAATCTCTTTGCAGTCTCAACTGGGAATTGAACACAACCAGATTTTAACAATGCATTTTGGTGCATTCAAAACATTGCACCTTTCTACTCTTTCCAGCTCAGAAATACCCTGTCTTGTGCAGTCTTCTTGCAAAACAGCCTTAACCTGAACGAACACTTACATAGCTAATAACTCCCTCTTCTGTGCTCTTAAATACTTTGTTTACATTAGATTCTTTTAGTCTGCATTTATTCATGTCCTAGCCTTCTCTGTCCATATTATGAAGGCTCCAAAGAGAACAGGGATGTGTCTTCTCCACTGTGAAATTATTATTAATCATTATTATTTGTGATAATACAGACTATTTTTAAGGATGAATAAGACAGATTTCTTTAATTGTGTTTAATACTTACTGAGACATTCTTTTGATGCAGACACTATACTAAATAAATGAATATATTCTTACATTTAATGTTGATCAAAGACTCCTATGGAAGGATATTATTCTCTGTATTTCATAGGTAAGATGAATTAGGAATCAAGTATCTTATGCAATGTTATACAATTGTCAAGTAGCAGGATCACAGCTTGAAACTATATATAGAAAAGTAGAACCTTTGGGCTAAAGCAATTTTGTAATAAAAAAAATAGCAATCTCTGATGTTTGGATCAGAGGCAAAGACACTGACACCAGGAAAATTAAGAGAAAATCAGTGCTAGAGAAACAATGGAACAGGAACAAGAGGACATGTATGAATTCAGTTGCTTGACTTTGGTGATGTAGACATAGGCCTAATATGTGTTTGTAGGAGTAGTTGCTAAGTATATGTTTTTAAATAGAAACTGTATTAACTATGAGCTGTCTCTGGCTAGAGTTATACTTTTGACATCTTGAAAGAATATAAATATATCATTATGAGAAAGATAAATGTTAAGCAAGAAACAAGTCATCATGGGGAGTTAAAAAAAATATCCCATGGCACAAGAAAACAACAGGACTGAACAAGTAAAGCACACATCCATACAGTCCCTATTTTCTTTGCTGTTTTAGAATAACCACTTATCCACTTTTGTTTAGCATTCAAATGTCTCTGCCAATAACTAGTGCAGTTATTATAGTCAGCCAGAGATTCCCTACTCTGTGGTTTATGTTGTAAAGGAAGTAACTTGAGGGCAAGGAGTGGGAAAGAAAAGGGAAGTTGAAGTGGGACATGAGAGGGGTGAGAGACAAAGGAAGGGGAAGAAAAGAAGAAGAATTAAAAGTGGAAGGAGGGAAGGGAACTGGGGAGGGGAGGAAGAGAGGAGAAAGAAAGGGGAGAGGAAAGGAGTAAGGGGAAGACCAGGGAAGGGGAGGAGAGGGGGGAAAGAAAGGAGGGGAGGGGAGGAAACAGGAGTGGAGGGGAGGGAAGGAAAGGGGTAAGAAGAGGAAAGGGAAAGAAAGAGGAGAGAAGGGAAGGGGAAGGAAGAGAAAGAAAGGAAGGGAAAGGGGGAAGGAAAGAGAAAAGGCTGCGAACTCTGGCTGCTAAGAATGGCCAATTTCACTCTTTTGCACCGATATGTTCTAACCTTCTACCTGACTCCCAGATAACATTCAATGATGGCAGTAAAGAATGATCATTACAAGTATGGGCCCTCTAAAAAGTCAGCACCCTTGCCGTACACTCACACACAGGCAGCACACACACTCACACATAGCCAATCAATAGAAAAGAGCAATGCAGAGGGGGCTTGTAACGGGAAAGAACAAAGCCCAGGCTTGCCATGCTGACTTGGATTGCAAACTGTTATCTTTTAAAATCAACTTAGTATAAACAAGCCGAAAATGCCTCTCACTTCTGCTGAAGTGGACCAGAAATACTGGAGAGCATAATTCCAAGTGTTTCTTTTAAGGGGCTATCTCCTGGAAGGGTTGTCACTGAACTAGCAAGTGAAAAACGGATTTCTTACATCTGACTTATACTTTGCTAGTGATTATAAAACACAATTCAGTATGCCTGTGATGCTATTTAAAATGCATCTTCCTAGAGCCAGACTTGAGACTAAGTTTCACTGGACTGGCCATGAGCCTGAGAACCTGCATTTGGTGGCGGCGGTGGTGGTGGTGGTGGTGGTGGTGGTGCTGGTGCTGGTGGTGGTGGTGGTGCTGGTGGTGCTGGTGGTGGTGGTGGTGGTGGTGGTGCTGGTGGTGCTGGTGGTGCTGGTGGTGGTGATGGTGGTGATGGTGGTGGTAGTGCTGGTGGTGCTGGTGGTGCTGGTGCTGGTGGTGCTGGTGGTGGTGGTGGTGGTGTAATGGCTATTCTTAGTTGCCAATTTGACTACAATTGGAAATGAAAGAGCCAAGTGGCTGCATACACCTGTGAAGAATTTTTCTTAACTAAATCATTTGAAGTAGGAAGACCCTTCTTTCGAAGTAGGAAGATCTATCTTTAATCTGGGCCATACCTTCTGCTGGCAGCTGATATAAAGGACGTGGAAGAAAGAAGCCTTTACTCTTTCCCTGCTTGCTCTCCCTCTTATTGGCAAGTCCATTCCTTCACTAGCAGGAAAGCCTGCATTTTCAGGATCCCAGAATACTGGAGACCAGCTGGGACTTACAGCCTGGGGACTAAACAATTACTGGATTCTTAGACATTCTGTTGGTAGACAACCATTATTTGACTACCAGTTCTTTTTTCTTAGAGCAGTGGTTCTCAACCTTCCTAATACTCTAAGCTTTTGATACAGTTCCTCATGTTGTGGTGACTACCAACCATTAATTTCTTTGCTCCTTCATAATTGTAACCTTGCTACTGCTATGAATCATAATGTAAATATCTGATATGCAACCCTTGTGAAAGACTCCATCAACTCTCAAATGGGGTCATGACCCATAGATTGAGAACCATTGTTCTAAAGAACTCTAATAGTATATGTGCACATGTATATGCTATTTGTACATGCACATGAGTGTGCAAATGTGCACATGAATATGCCCCTGTAGAGTCAAAGGAAAGGACCAGTTAGTCTTTATTGCTATCTAGCTTATTCCTTTACAAAAGAATCCCTTCTCGAATCTGGAGCAATTCCCAACTAAGCCTTGTCTCTTTTCACCCTCCCTACTCATCTACCCTTAATTCCCATAGTAGTGCTACAATTGTAGCTGGCTATGGCTGCATTTTTGTGGGGGCTCTAGGGATCTGAACCCAGTTCCTCATAGTTGCTCAACAGCACTCTTACCTACGTAACCATCTCCAATATGGAGAATTTACACTTTTCTCAGCTATACTGATGTTAGAGGATCATTTGAAAGCCCAATACTGCATGTCACATAGTCAGTGTTCTTGTATAGATTCCAATTTCAGACATATGTTGGGTGTTAGTGTGTTCAAGGTAGTAAAACATGAAATAAACACAAACACTGAAAGTTTGGTGCTTAAAACAGAAACTGTCATGCATTCATGCATTGATTCAAGCCAATTCTGTGAAGTTACAGAAGGTACTAAGCTTCATTCAAGTTTGACAAAAGTCATGCAAATTTGACTATTCTTAGGGCTTTTCCTCAAGCATTCCTTAGTCTGTCCAGGAAAAAATAAAATAGAAAATCTACCTATAATGTGAGTTGGTTTTGAAGGAGTGTTTTGATGTCTTTGACAACCTGTGGCCAATCCACACAGAGTTTTATAGAAACATAAAGGATGGTCTTGTTTAGAAAGGTCTTGTTTAGAAAGAAGTTCCCTTCTTGTTTAGAAGGGAACATGGACATTAAAATAGCTGACACTGAAGACCTACACACTGTGAGTGGAAACTGGATAAAGATGGGAACAAAGAGAAATAACAGTGCAAGGTGTGTCATAACAACCCAGGATCAACCTGAAACGTTCATGTATTACTAACATGTCATGTTAGAACCACTGACCCTACCAAATGTGTGTCTTAGATCCAGGAAAACAAACAGGAACAGATATTCTTGGTGTAGACATTTTTACATAATTTAAATACTGCAAAGATACTAAACACATAATTGCTGAAGGCTCTTCAGAAGAGTACTCAGGAGTCTTTAGGAATTCAATGATTAGATTTCACTAAAGACACTTTAATACAAGAATTCATTTGTTGTTGAGAACTGAAGTTGTAAAGAAAGAAACAAACAAAAATAACAATAAATGGTAGAAGAAAAACTCAAACCCTAAGAGTCCAATTAAGAAAAAGTAGAACATTTGAGTTTTGATACATGAGAACAGGTGCAGAAAGCAAGGTTCCTGTTACTCTTCACTATAAGGTTACCCCATCATTCATACATACTAGAAAAATGAGATGGCAGACAGGATATTTAGTGAGAGTAAATAAGTTAGTCACAGGGGTACTACAGAAATTTAAAGAGCACGCAGGGGAGACCTGAGATGGGAGTTAATGAGGACAGCACAGTCATTGTGGATTCCTTAAATTCTGGGGATCTGTCATAGACCTAAGTTTGATCATCATTACCACCACCACCCTCAAAAAGTATTGTGGTGATATGAACTTGCTCAAATGCTACATGTACTCCAGGTAAGTCAATCTTGAATACAAGAAGACACTAATAGACAAAAAAAAAAAAAGCATACAAATAACTTATTTGAAGATGAACAATTGCTAAAGAATAACTGTTGTTACAGATAATCAGAAACATTCCAGAGTCTTCACTGAATACAGTTCATGTCTTCCTCCCAAAGCCAAATAATGCATTAGTGTGTGAAGGGACATTATCTGGTTTACACAGTCATTCAGGAACCCTGGTCTCTTACCATCTAATGATGTTTCCATTTAAGAGATCTTAGTATTTCTACCATGGATCCTCTATACATGGATCCTCTACACTTGCCTGAGCAGAAAAGAAATCTTCATGTTAACCTTTCAAAAGAGCAGTCTGAGAGTGAATAGCTTTCTTTCACTTCCACACATACTGCAATGTAAGTCTTAGTGTTTGGTAGGGTTCCCGAAAGAAAGGGCAATGGGTTCCTTGAAGCTATAGTACAGGCTCACTTCCCAAGTGGCTACAGAGTATTCTTCAATTCAGATCAGGGTAAGTGTGCCAACTGCCTAAGGAAGCCAAGGACAGGAAACAGGACAGTTTATTTCACTAAGTGATACATACTAAAAGTAGGGCAGATAATTAAAAACAAAAGCATTGCTTAGCAAACAATGATAGAAATCAGTGCTCAGGGAAAACACACACTCCCGAGTCCTTTCTTCCAGGGTCAGCTGAAATATGACAGCCTAATCTAAAAATTCCAGGATCCAGGGACCCAAGGGCCAAGTCAGCAAAATATGAAGGAAAGGCTCTTCTCTGCTGATGGAAGAAGAACAAAGAGGGAAAGAAGGAAGACGACACTAATAGAAAGAGTGACATTTAGAAAGATGACTCTTAAGTCTAAGATTTCCCCATTCCTATTACTCACACTTGAAACTCTTCATTGAAATGATTCAAAATCTGGGTAACCAGGTATGCTTAGTCCTAGAGTTAACATATACAAAAGCACAGGGTTTTAGGTGTGGACCTGCTCTCAGGATGCTCACAGGGTTCCCCAAGACCTAGGAAGCAATACCCTGGTTAAGAACCATACCCTGGTTAGGGACAGCCTTGGACACCCAGGCTATAACTGGTACCATCGCTGAGGCATAGGATTTTCTCCCTGCTTCTGCCAAAAACAATAGCAACAAGACAGCGCTGATGAAGATGCCCTGTGCCAGGTGCTGTGCTCATATCCACAAATGTTTACCCATGAGGCGAACAGTATTATTATCTATCCTTTTACAGATGGGAAACTGACAGCCACGGTGAGCTTCCCAAAACTGAAGCACAATTCAAACTTAGTTGGCTTCCAGTCGAGTTTTTAACAACTATCTTCTGGTAGTTTTGATGACTCTGCAGTTCTTCTAGATAGAAGCAGGGGACATAAGAAAATTAACACAAAACAATTTACAAGTGATATCTTGTGGTGAACCTGAGCATTTCCAAATACTAGATTCTCTTTGTAATTGCCAAAGTTTACATAAAGTAGATGCATAGACCTCAGACTATTCTTAGCTTCCTTCTTTCCTCTGTTTCATAATTCAGAGCCCCCTCCCCCCATGGAATACTTACTCCCCTGTTGTGAAACAAACAATCCACTTGTTAACCTGGCAGGAGAGAGGGGATGGAAGAGAGAATGAAACTCTGCGTGCTAGCATTTAAAATCCATGCAGTAACAAAGTTTCACATGGAAGGTCCTTGGGAACATTAGGATACTAAGAAACATAGAGTAGCTTGGCTAGTCTGCACTCTAGGATAGTATGAGACACAACAGGTATTCTGAGCAGCCTGCAGGTTACCCTGGTGTGCAACACTGACCTTGGGAATAGAGCTCTAAAAATACAGGATTCAAAATCAAGAGCTGAGCTACCCTTAATGCATTCTTTTCAGATATCTTTGCAGCATCTCAGAGCCCAGTTGATAATAAATATAACCCTTCTTGATTTCATAAATTGTTCAACTAACTCTTTTGACTTCCTAGTCAAAAAAAAGAGCTTTTTAAATATATATTGCAAATATTAAAGGTGCTTTTGAAACCTGTAGTTAGTACAACTTCCATGTGGACTGCCCTGGTTACTCTTCTATTGCTGTGAAGGGACACCATGACCAAGGCAACTTGGGAGCATGGCAGCAGGAAGGCAGCATGGTGCTGGGGCAGTAGCTGGGAGCCTACATCCTTATCTACAAGCACAAAGTGGAGGGGGACAGAGACAGAAAGGAAGACAGAGACACAGAGAGACACATAGAAAGATACAGACAGAGATAGAGAGATAGAGAGACAGAGAGAACTGGGAGTGGCCTGAGTGTTTGAAACTTCAAAGACCACCCACAGAGACAAACCTCTTCCAACCTGACCACACTTCCTAATTCTTTTCAAAGAGCTCATCAATAATGACGGAGCATACCATTCCCATTCAAACAACCACTTGGGCACTGGCCAATTTTCTAAACTAATTTAAGTAGATACAACTATACAGATGACTGATTTAAAACCAGTCTTTTTTTCAGCAATACTTATCAAGTCTACGTTGCCCTTGCAACTATGAAATCACTGCCCTTGCGTACTATGAAGGCAGACAACATTCATGAAAACACAAACCTGAGCAGAAGGTGGAGGCTGTGCACCTTGCAAAGACAGCCCAGCAGAGGAAGGTTGACCCATTCTATGAACTTAGGCCAAGCAACTAATTTACTTGAAACACTTGCTTTTCTTGTTGCTGTTTCTCACACTGTGAAAACAAGATTTAGTCTGTCAACAAACACTGTAGTCTCAACAAACACTGTAGTTTATTTAAAAACTAAACTTCCTATAAGCTTTGACAAGGTTGTTGTTGCTGACTGACCCCAGGATACTTCTTTATTTGCTATAAATCAGGTTTTAGTGAATGCCCTATAAAGGTCTCGGGGTTAAATTGCCTACTTGAACCCCTAGTCACAGGGAAGGTGGCCACTGTGGTCAATTCTCCTTTTGGTTACTACTGACGGAGCTCATTCCCTGTCAGCCATTGCCAGGGAGGCCCAGAACTCAGCTGTATAGTCTACAAGCCTAAGACATACATATGGTTCAGGTTTGTGATGAAATGAAGTGGTCTGAGTTTGCCTTATGGTCAACAGTTCCCTGAAGATAAGGGGAGGGGCAATGGGAAAAGGATAAGAGAGAGGAGGAGGGTGAGAGGAGGAGGGAGAGGGGAAGGGATGGGGGGGGTGAGATACAGACAGACAGACAGACAGACATTCATCTCAGAAGCCCTTCAGTGTAAAAGTGGCATTAAAATCTGACTCAGAACGTCTAAGAATTCTTCAAAGCTTAAGGCAGTAAAGTTTAGAAACTGTCTAGAATTTCCTTTTGTGAAAGAAAGTCACCTTGTAGCATCCAGTGTCCCTAGCGCGTTCATTCGCTGAGTTTCCATCCTTAAGGACAAATGGACTCTCCCCATCACACACACAAAACCAAACACAGTTCCCTCAGCTCGGACAGTTCTGGACGTGGAAAACACTTTCGTGCATTACTATCAGCTAGCGTTTGAGATTCAGCCCTTTCGTGGGAAACAGGAGGCTGAAGACAAAGGCACATTCAGGGAAGGTGCCAGCCACAGCTCAGACTTTCTGGTAGCCTTTGACACCTACATGGTTCTCCTTTTAAAACCAGGCGCCAGCGCTGGCGCTGGGTCAGCACTTTCACTTGGCTCAAAGGACAGGCGCTGAGCACCATCCTGCAATTTCTAAGGCGTCTGTGACTGACAGGAACAGAAGCGACTGCGCGACAGCCGGGAGCCAAGCAGGACTCCGAAGTCCCATCAAAGCGGCCTCAAATTCGCGGTTCCTGGTTCCTACTCACTCACAAAGCCTTGGCCACGCAGTGTGTTCTTTTTTTTTTTTTTTTTTTTTTTTTTTTTTTCCACCCCCGAACTCAGCCTTCCTTCTGGAATCTGTCCCCTTAGAATACAGAACCCGAACGCGGGCGGACTGTGTTCTCAGTTACTAGGGACTCGGTTGCAAAGGAGCAGCTGCGTGTACTAGCCACGCCCCTCTTAGGCTCCCCACCGGGGCTCACACCTACGCTCCCAAAGCCGTGAGGCTGGGGAAAATGCTGGGGGCTGGGCAGGGCGGAGCACAAAGGAAACCCACCCCTGATTCCACCCCCAGCAGAGATTGGCAGAGCTCGGGACGAGTCCTAGCCAATGGGCGCGTTCCGGGGCGGGCCTGGAAAACGGCTGTTCAGGGGATTTAAGAGTCGTCCGCGCGGCTGTAGGAAAGCCGAGTGGAGCCGGGACTTGCCAGGTGAAGCAGACGCCCAAGCCAGCGTAGACACGGAGCGCACCCGCACCGCTCGGGGTACCTCACCTCACTGCTTGTCTCCGGATAGATCGGAACCGCAGTCCCACGCGACTCCAGAACCCACTCGCTACGGCTGCCTCCACAGCACCCATGGAGACCTGGAGACTTTAAAAGGAGTTTGGGGTTTCGGGCGCAGGGAAATCACGGGTACGGAAAAGTCGCTTTCTTTGCCTTAAAAAAATGATTTTTTTTCTTCGTCCGGTTGTGTGGATTGTGTGCTGGGTTGAAGAGAGGGGCTCTTTGGGGTGAAAGTAGACGTCTTTACACACACACACACACACACACACACACACACAC
>JADRCD010231628.1:0-24036 GCA_019843815.1 Montemys delectorum | reverse complement strand
GAAAGAAAGAAAGAAAGAAAGAAAGAAAGAAAGAAAGAAAGAAAGAAAGAAAGAAAGAGGAAGGAAGGAAGGAAGGAAGGAAGGAAGGAAGGAAGGAAGGAAGGAAGGAAGGAAGGAAGGAGAGAGAGAGAAAGGAAGGAGAGAGAGAAAGAGAAAAGGAAGGAAAGAAACAGAAAGAAAGGAAAGAAAGGGAAAGGAAAGGAAGAAAGATGAGTAGTGGCAGTAAGCTTTAAGATACCAATGGCTGGAGCAGGGCTATGTTAGGTTTGTTGAGAGATGGAGGCTCATATGGAAATGGAAGCCACACAAAGGGACTGGTTGAGGAACAGTAAATAAATCCATATGCTAAATTCTAAACACAAGCCCATAAGTTCCAGAGAATTACCTACAGAAACAAAGAGGGAAGGAGTTCACAGTGGCAAGGTGTAAAGAGCAGGTATTTCATTCCATTTGTGAAAGGTGACAGTGAGACCATTTCAACAGGGAACTGTGTCACAATACTGGTGTGTCCAGTTCAGTGTAAGGAAGGGGAACCTGGAAGGGGTTGAAGTCAAAGGCATAAATGTGTCATATTTTGACCCATGAAAAGGATATACACCAAAAGGCAAGTCCACTGACTAAAGTCTAAGCAATTTCTCTGTTATGTTTGTTTGTTTGCTTGTGAATTACTTAATAATTTTTATTAAAGAGAAAGGAGAAAGGTTGTACTAGTGGTAAATATGTTTCAGGAAAAGAGGAATTCATGTTATTGACATCATTTTGTAAAGTCAAATTTTCTAGTAAAACGAACACACAATTAACATTGCTTTTCATGTACAAGTTTGGGGGTGTTTTCTTTTTTAAATTTCCAGTTGAGTAATTTTAAAGAGGAAATCATTTTCTTGTATACTTAACATTTGTTCTTCACTGAAAGAAAGGAGAGAGAGAGAGAGAAGGAAGTAGGAAGGGAGAAAGAAAGAGACAGAGAGAGATCACAGTTCTAAAAATGTTACCAACAACACACACACTTTCTGTGTAAATATCAACCACGCCATCTTGTGGCTTGTACACTTTGCATTCTTAAATCACAGTTTGAACTATGTACACACTAACAATTCTCATTACCTTCAATAATTAAATAAAATATGAATTCTGATATGATGAACATTGACTCTTGTGTAGTGTTAATGAACTAGATTCATATTATAAAACATTTATTATGAGATGAAAGGCAATTACAAAGACAGCAGATACAAAACCCTTACCAGACATTTATGCCTTAATATGGGCTTATGAACTTTGGAGCAATTGTTTGTGTTCAGCCTAAAGCCACTTCCCTTTATGTTCTCTGCATCATCTCCTCTGTTTCTCTGTGATTATTTCTTATGCATTTTCATTATTTTGTTTTCCCCTCTGGTCTATATTAGAACTTAATAGACTCCTTGATGTGAGCGATTTTTATTTGAGTGTTTCACCATTACATACTCAATACCTAATACTGTCCCTGACACACAGCAGGCACTCAACAACTATGTGTCAAATTATTATAACTAATAAAGAAAGCTGAATAACTAAAACTTATCTTTCAAATAAGACTAATGTGAGCACTTTGTAGGAAAGCATAAATTAGAAAAATCTCTGTGACTGATGTGAACCAACATTTGCTCAAAAAATTTAGTAAAACTGTTTTCAGTACATACCTCTAGTACTTTCCAAAGATTCAGCAATTCAGGTCATGTGGGTAAAAGCAAGACTGTTAGGATAAGGCATCCATTAGTCAGTGATGTGTCATTAGTCATGAGAAGCCCTCTTCTGGAAGCTGTGGTCCTTACTAACAAACTGGTACCTCTTTGAATCAACAGTCAAGTCAGAACATCTGGGAAATTCACATTTTGATGTTTGCCAGAGTCTATGGGGTTACTAAGTGACATTTGGATAACTGATTTAAGCCCTGCCATTGGGAGGTTTGCTACTTGCTAACTGAGCCAATTTCCGTGCATAGAAAGGAAGTGTCTGTCTTCGTGAATATGAACTTAGGTCACATCAAACATGCCTTTAATGGTGTCTGGTTTATACTTTGAATTCTGATTAGTGCTGTTTACACTCTCTCTCTCTCTCTCTCTCTCTCTCTCTCTCTCTCTCTCTCACACACACACACACACACACACACACACACACACATACACACACAGAGAGAGACAAACAGACAGACAGACAGACAGACAGTGACAGAGACAGAGAGAGGGGGATCATAAAAAGAATCTATCTGTGAGCAAGAGGACATAATAGAAAAGTTTCAGTGGAAGAGGAGGCTCTTGGTCCTGTGGAGGCTTGATGTCCTAGCATAGGGGTACAGTGAGGGGAGTGTAGGTGGAAGGGTGGGGCCGCACCCTCATAGAGGCAGGGCGAAGGGGGATGGGATATGGGGTTTGCAGAGGGAAAACTGGGAAGTGGAACAACATCTTAAATGTAAATTTAAAAAGTAAAGTAAAAACAGAATCATATATAGGTTCAAATTTGACATTGCATAGAATTTCAGCTTAATGGACTTTATCGCACTTCGTGTGGTTACAAGTTCCCAGATGTTCACTTCATTAGTGACATTGACAGTCTTCCCAAAGAAAATAAAGCCCAGACAATTGGAATGAATCTTTGGAATATTAGAGGGCAGGCCCTAATTGGCTCTTTGCCCCACTCCCTATCCTCTCCCAACTCTTGCTCAGGTTCAGGATCCCACAGAACTGTGCAGAGCACAGGAATGTGGCATCTACCAGTCAAATTCAGTTTCTTTTCCACTTAACTCTAAAAAACGATGTTAATATCACCTGGAGATCTTGCCTAATTGCCCAGGTCAAGGTTGCTTCTTTCTACCTCTATAGATGTGTAAGTGCAAGGAATCTGACATTCCTGGTGTCCTGGTGTAGGCGAGCTTTAGGACACACTTTTGAGTACCTTTGTGAATTTCTATAAATTATGTAAGAGTACACATTGTTTTTTGCTCATCCGTATATCACAGGTCCTCCTGACACACAGTCTCTGTAGGTGAGTCACTTGTAGGTATGCATGATGGATGAAAGGTTACATATTCACACAACTGAAAAATGGACAGGAGCATAAAGCAGAACCTTAAATATACCAAGGTCCAAAGATCCTTGGGACTTCCTAACTTTCTGATACATCATATTGTGAGCCCCCAATTTTGTGTGACTTTTTAAAAAAAAATACTTTGTTCCTTTGGCAACTGAGTAATTTTGTCACTTGGGATTAAAAATAGTTCTTTTGGGACCCAAGAAGCTGAAGGGTTTGCAGCCCCTTAGAACGAACAACAATATGAACTAACTAGTACCTTCAGAGCTCCCAGGGACTAAACCACCAACCAAAGAGTACACATGGTGGGACTAATGGCTCCAGCTGCATATGTATAGCAGAGGATGGCCTAGTTGGTGATCAATGGGAGGAGAGGCCGTTGTTCCTGTGAAGGTTCTATGCCCCAGGGTAAGGGAGTACCAGGGCCATTAAGCAGGAGAGGGTGGGGAGGTGAGCAAGGGGAGGGAGGAGGGAATGAATGGGGTTTGTTTTGTTTTTGTTTTTGTTTTTGTTTTTGTTTTTCCGGAGGGGAAACTGGGAAAGGAGATATCATATGACATGTAAATAAAGAATATATATAATATAAAATGGTTCTTTTATAAAGTGGCAAAACCATCTTGGCATTTCATGTTCAAACCTTTAACAAATTTATGTTCTCATATAAAACTATTCTTCTAGGAGAACAGAGAAGTCTCTCTGTAGTTTCATGAAGCAAAACACATTTTTCTAGCAAGTGCCCAATCAGAGGAATCACAGAAAAGGAAGCTGTGTCAAAAGCTTGGGTGCGTGGGGGGCTTGTTGAGCAGCATTGAATAAGCCTGGGTCCTACTTTCCCCTTTTAGAGAAGTACTTCCCATGGCTCTTTGGGCTCTACATATTCTTTGTCACTGAAGTTTTAAACTTTCCTCCCACACTTCACCTTCTGATGTAAAAAGAAGGACTTCCTACAGACCTCCACTTATGATAGTGTCAATAATCATAGTTTGCCCAAAGGTATCTACATTCTGATCCCCAGACCCCATAAATGTCTTCTCTTACATAGGGAACTTCACTCACTTAATGAGGTCAATCTTCATCACATCTAATTACAAAACCAAAGAACTATTCTCAGCTGCAGCCTGAGGGAGAGGAGCATAGGAGGAAGAAGGAAGGATCAAGGAGAGGCAACATTTGATAACCTTGTACATGGGAGAAAGTTGACTATGGTCCAAGGAATGTGAACAGCTTCTCAGAGCTATAAAAGGCAAGGATTTTTATTACATTTCCAGAAAAACTACCAACACTTTTATTATAGCCCATTTAGAATATAAGATTATAAATATCAAGTACATAAACTTATAAATCATGTTTATTTCTTATGACAATAGTAAAAAAAACTAATAAACATGTACTAAAATTAAAAGAAATAGGCAGGAGTCCAGTACTGTGTACCACTTACTGGGCAAGCCAGGACCTACTATAAATGTATTGACAGTGTTGTTTGGCCTGAGCCTCATACTTATGAAGGTTCCAAAATTTAGATTTTTAGTACTAATTTACAAGTAATTAATTTAAAACATGCATACATATAGATTGTATACATAGAAATACATAAATATATACATATTAGTGTATGTACAATGCATGCATTTGTACATAAGTTCAGTCCCCAGAACCTTACATTTAAGCTATAGGCATGGTAGTGTATATTTATAACCCCAGCACTAGAGAGATAAAGACAAGTACACTCTTGAGACCCGGTGACCAACTAGCATAGCCTAGTAAAGAGCTCTAGGCCAATAATAGACATTGTCAACAAAAAAGCAGCAGGGGTAAATGCATCCTGAGGAAAGACAACTGAGGGTAACTTCTGATTTACACATATTTGCACACTTACACCCAATCAAAAGTAGAAAGAGAGAATAGAAAGAGACCTTGGAAGTTTCTCATGACTTTGCCTTCATTACAGAGACTCAGAGGGTCAAGAGATACTCAAAAACACACTCAACGTATTCTCACAGCTACAGGTGTTCTTATAATTCAAAGAGAAGCAGGATTGCAAAGTAACCTTATGTTGACAGTATTTTAGGATTTGTATTATTTGAGCTTGCTTTTTTTTTATTGGATATTTCTTTACTTACATTTCAAATGTTATCCCCTTTCCAGATCCCCCCAAAACCTCCTATCACATTCCCCCTCCCCTACTTCTATGAAAGTTTTTCCCTACCACCCACCCACTCCCACCTCCTGCCCTCACATTTCCCTAACCTTTCCAGGACCAAGGGCTTCTCCTCCCATTGATGCCAGATAAGGCCATCCTCTGCTACATATGCAGCTGGGGCCATGGGTCCCTCTGTGTGTACTCTTTGGTTGGTAGTTTAGTCCCTGGGAGTTTTGGGGGGGTCTGCTTGGTTGTTACTGTTATTCTTCCTGTGGGGTTGCAAACCCCTTCAACTCCTTCAGTCCTTTCTCTAACTCCTCCATTGGTGACCCAGTGCTCAGCCCAATCGGTGGCTATGAGCATCCACCTCTTTATTTGTCAAGCTCTAGAAGAGCCTCTCAGGCAACAACTATATCAGGCTCCTGTCAGCATGCACTTCTTAGCATTCACAATTGTGTCTGCATTTGGCAACTGTATATGGGATGGATCCCCAAGTGGAGCAGTCTCTGGATGGCCATTCCTTCAGTCTCTGCTCCACACTTTGTCTCTGTAACTTTTTCCATGGGTATTTTGTTCCCCCTTCTAAAAAGGACTGAAGCATCCACACTTTGGTCTTCCTTCTTCTTGAGCTTCATGTGGTCTATGAATTGTATCTTGGGTATTCCTAGTTTTGGGGCTAATATCCACTTATCAGTGAGTGCATACTATGTATGTTCTTTTGTGATTGGGTTACTTCACTCAACATGATATTTTCTAGTTCCATCCATTAGCCTAAGAATTTCATGAAATCATTGTTTTTAATAGCTGAGTAGTACTCCATTGTGTAAATGTACCTATCACATTTTCTGTATCCATTCCTGTGTTAAGGGACATCTGGGTTTATTCCAGCTTCTGGCTATTATAAATAAGGTTGCTATGAACAAAGCATGTGTCCTTGTTATATGTAGGAACATCTTTTGTGTATATGCCCAGGAGTGGTATAGCTGGGTCCTCAGGTAGTACTATGTCCAATTGTCTGAGGAACTGACTGACTAATTTCCAGAGTGGTTGTACCAGCTTGCAGTCCCACCAGCGATGAAGGAGTGTTCCTTTTTCTCCACATTTTTGCCAGCTTCTGCTGTCACCTAAGTTTTTTATCTTAGCCATTCTGACTGGTGTAAGGTGGAATCTCAGGGTTGTTTTGATTTGCATTTCCCTGATGACTAAGAATGCTGAACATTTCCTTAGGTGCTTCTCAGTCATTAGATATTCCTCAGTTGAGAATTCTTTGATTAGCTCTATACTCCATTTTTAATAGGGATATTTGATTCTATGTAATCTAACTTCTTGAGTTCTTTGTATATATTGGGTATTACCCCTCTATTGGTTGTAGGATTGGTAAAGATCTTTTCCCAATCTGTTGCTTGCCATTTTTGCCCTATTGACAGTGTCCTTTGCCTTACAGAAGCTTTGCAATTTTTTGAGGTCCCATTTGTCGATTCTTGATCTTAGAGCATAAGCCATTGTTGCTCTGTTCAGGAAATTTTACACTGTGCCCACGTGCTTGAGGCTCTTCCCCATTTTCTCTTCTATTAGTTTCACTGTATCTGGTTTTATGTTGTAGTCCTTGATCCACTTGGACTTGAGCTTTGCACAAGGAGATAAGAATAAATCAATGTGCATTCTTCTACATACTAACCACCAGTTAAGCCAGCAGCATTTGTTGAAATGCTGTCTTTTCTTCCACTGGAATGGTTTTAGCTCTTTTGTCAAAGATCAAGTGACCATAGGTGTGTGAGTTCATTTCTGGGTCTTCAATTCTATTCCATTGATCTTCCTGCCTGTCTCTCTACCAAAACCATACAGTTTTTATTAGTACTGCTTTGTAATAGAGCTTGAGGTCAGGGATGGTGGTTCTCCCAGAAGTTCTTTTATTGTTGAGAATAGTTTTTGCTATCATGGGATTTTGTTATTCCAAATGAATTTGCAAATTGATCTTTCTAAATCTATGAAGAATTGAGTTGGAATTTTGATGGGGATTGCACTGAATCTGTAGATTGCTTTCAGCAAGATAGCCATTTTTGTTATATTAATCCTGTCAATCCATTGGCATGGAAGATCTTTCCATCTTCTGAGATCTTTGATTTCTTTCTTCAGAGACCTGAAGTTCTTGTCATACAGATCTTTCACCTGTTTGGTTAGAAAACAACTAGTAATCAGCTTTTGCAGACTTTTTAGCCAAACCAGGATGTTAATCCTGATTTTGAATACATCAAGTGAAAGAGAAATACCTTTTTCTATTGCAAAATACCATAACCAAGACAACAAGTAAAAGAAAGTTTAATTAGGCTTATGGTTTCAGAAGCTTAGTCCATTATGTTAGGACACAAGCATAAGAGCAAAAAGCTGGCAGGAATCATAAAGCAACCTAAGAATAACTCAAGGGTTTTGAAACCCCAAAGCTGGCCCCTTAGTGACACACCTCCTCCATCAAGGATACACTTCCTAATTGAAGCATATTGAATCAGAATGCCCCCCCATAGGCTCATGTATGGAATCCTTCTAATCCTATCAAAGAGTTTTAAACTCTTTTTTGCTTTATTTAAAAGCAAAAAGTAGATTATGTACTTCTAACATACAATGGCAAAGAATATACATTACCATTCCAAAAGAAAGGAACCTGGGCATAGTGAGAAAATAATATACCAAAAAAGATCAAAAGCTCCAGGGAATACTCCAAATTCTGTAGCTCCATCTCTGCTATCAGAATACTTAGAGGGCTTTGTCATAGCTTTGGTACCTACAACATACTTCTCTCTCTTAGGATGGTTCCACTTCCTGTATACAGTTCTCCTTGGAAGATATCCCACAGAACTGTCACCTCTAAAACCTTAGAGCTTTAGCACAGCTCTGGCTTCATTTTCATAGTTTTACATAATGACTTCTCAGAACTTTTACATAGAGACTCCTCTTCCATATGCTTGGCATGAGCACCTCTCCTAATCCATGGAGGAAGATTTCAGAACCTCTTTACTTATGTATCCTTTATGACCCTAAAGCCAGTAATTAAACAGAAAGTATTGCCAAGTTTAGTTGACTGCTTGGGGTGGAATTTGCCCCCATTTTTCTTTGCCTTTTCTTGCTAAGATCTGAAAATTTCTTAGGCCTTTTCTTTTCACAGAAGGGAAGCTTAGAAGTTCTTACCCTGAGTGTGTCCCTCCCTGTATTCTGATGTTGATTAAGCCTCCTCTTAATTTTCTTATTTCTTTCAGCATAAGCTTTGCAGACATTAAATTTTCTAATATTCTTTATCTCTTCAAGATCTACATTTTGTATTTCTTTTTTCCTTCACATATACTTTTTCATTGTAGAGCTGTATAAAAGTGATTACTAATAATCACATAACAGAGTCATATTATCCTGAAATCTCATCTGCCAAAGAAGTTAGTCCATTACTTTTAAATTTACCATTAAAGAAGTTCTTAAGCATATTCTTTGCCAAAATATCATAATATATCTCATAGTTTTCTCTTCTGACACCCCTTAGGCTGGCTCTCCATAATCCACATAGCTCTCGACACTGTCTTAAAGCTACTACTAAAGTGGCCTATTAGACCCTGATTACAGCATCCCACAGCTTTTCTAGTCTGAAGCTCAAAAGCCTTCTATATCCCTCCCCCAAATCACTTGGTCAGGTCTGTCACAGAAATAGCCCACTTCCTGACACCAGGTGCCTTAGGTACTTTTTGATTTCTGTGATAAAACTCCATGACCAAGGAAACTTACAAAGAAATAGCTTAACTTTCTGAAACATATGGTTTCAGAGATTAGAGTTCATGATGGTGGGGTGAGGGCATGATGACAGAAATAGTTGAAAGCTCCCAAGAGTGTTCTGAGTCTTTTGAAAGCTGAAAGCCCACTGCCAGTGACACACCTTCTCCAATAAGACCATACCTCCTAATCCTTCCCAAACAGTTCCAAAAATGGACGACCAAGTATTCAAACATATGAACTGGTGAGGGCCATTTTCATTCAAGCTACCCCAAGAAAGCAGCTGTCTTAGTCAGGGTTTCTATTCCTGTACAAACATCATGACTAAGAAGCAAGTTGGGGAGGAAAGGGTTCATTCAGCTTACTTTCACATGGCTGTTGAACACCAGAGGAAGTCAGGACTGGAACTCAAGCAGGTCAGGAAGCAGGAGCTGACGCAGAGGCCATGGAGAGATGTTCCTTGCTGGCTTGCTTCTCCTGGCTTGCTCAGCCTGCTCTCTTATAAAACCCAAGACTTCCATCCCAGGGATGGCACCACCCACGAGGGGCCCTACCCCCTTGATCACTAACTGAGAAAATGCCCCGCAGCTGGATCTCATGGAGGTACTTCCCCAACTGAAGCTCCCTTCTCTGTGATAACTGCAGCCTGTGTCAAGTTGGCACACAAAACCAGCCAGTACAGTAGCAAATACTAGTCTAAACCATAAGTTCATGCTTTCTAGTACAGAGGAACATACTCTCATCACAAAATAATAGGCAAAGACTTCTTTAAAATATTTATCTTAATATGTTTAACTTTATTGTTATTATATATTATAAATATATAATATGTATATATCACAGATATATACATAATTATATAATAGATAAGCAAATATATAAAATATATAAATTTATTATATAATTGGTTGCATGTTTATGCACTGTTTGTTTGCCTATTATCTACAGAGCACAAAAGTGGGTGACATATTCCCCTGAAACTGGAGTTACAGATAGTTGTAAGCCACCATCTAAGTGCTGGGAATCAAACCTAGGTTCTTTGCAAGAGCCACCAGTGCTCTTAACCATTGAGCCATCTCTTCAGACCCCTCCTTTAAAGCCATTTTACAATTCACTCCATGTTAAATTATTTGGATAATTTTTATGTTATTTACCTACAGGACATTTATTGGCTTCTATGATGTTATAGCTGAAAGAAACTTGGATTATCTTATTTTTCTCCAAAATTATACAAAATGGAAACATCCCCCAAAGTTAAAGGTTGGTCTTAATAATACAGCCAGAATTTCATGTGTGTTTGTTAACTCTCAGTCCTGGGATCTTTCTCCTCTGTTCACTCTGATTTAGATGATGCCTTTATAACAATATCTTAAAAGTTTCATAAACTGCTTTTATAACTAAGTGCCATGCACAGTCATTTTCTAACCTCCACCCTGAAAGTGTGCTCACCAGGTGAGAGTACATGGCCACAAATAAAAGAAATGATATCATCCCTCAACTCTTGGGTGAATAAATGAAAGACAATCCCCTTTCTTTAGGTAAAGGAAGTGAAAGGCTCTAACTATTTGCTGGTACTCTGATAATATCCTTACCCACACTCTATCTGAAAACTATGGATTTCCAATTTTCTTCTCATCTACCATATAATACCATATTATCAAGTTGTCAGCAATTACTCAGACACTCAGTGTAATATACTTAATATTGGATAAAGTTGGTGATTCTGAGCTGTTTTTATATTAAACTTAACACAAAGATATCATTAAAATATTAAGCCCCCAAGACCTTTGCTGGTCCAATTTCCTAGATCTTTGTTCCTGATTTCTATAAATTCAGTCCTTGAAAGGAGAAGCAAAAAAAAATTCTACCTGTCAAGTGATACAGTTATAAGAAAATTCATTTCACTGTTGATACTTCAGGGACAATGGGATTTCAGATTGAAGGCATTTGCATTCCATGGAGATACTTGTTATTTGTCCCTGTGCTAATTTTAAATCTCATTCTGGAAATGAAATGTGTAACTAAGAAGAATTGTGTTAAATGATCGCTACGTATTGAATAATCACTTGCAAAGACTGATCATTTAATAAACTAACCTGAAAATGTGAAAAATACAGTGTAATTTTTCTTTGGTGATTCTGAATGTACTCAAAGACTGTGCAGTGCCTTGAAGTCATCACGGGAGATAGAACTTTGGAATTGAAAAGGTATTTGTTGGGTTATATCATTCATGGTAGACAACCAAGTTTTGCTAACTTATTTTTCTCCAACTATAATTCATTGTGTGGTTCTTGTGTACTAAGCTGAGAGTTCTAGCATGATATCTGGACCTGGTAGAAAAACATATTACAGACTAGTGATGCCTACCTTGGGTAGAGAGATTGACAAGCTGGTACAGAAGTTATTTACTTTCCTTTACAGTTCCAGATCCATCCAATTTAAGGCTGAGCATCCTAAAGTATTTGCCAGAATAAACCAGCTGATCTGTGATCAGCTGTGGCCTAGCAACTATTATTATCATAGCTTTTGAGTTCTGAAATTATCAATAAAAGCATCCTGAAAATGGAAAAACAACTTTACTTTCTTAGATATCTAAGAACGTTTGGAGGGAAAAATAATTTAAGCAGAAAATTTATTTGGAGAGTGACATACATTACCTAGAAAATTGGTGACGGTTCACAGCCTAGTAAAAAAGAATGTGGTCAGTCTCCCTGTGAGACACGATATAGCTTAAACTGTAATTATGGTTTCAGAATTCATTTTCAAATACTCAACAAATGTTTGAATGTCTTCACTGTACAAGATACTGTGTTAAAGTGGTGAGAAAAGTAATGAGATATTTTAGGCAAATATTCCCTAGACTTCACTCAACAGACATTTATTGAGCATTTTCTGGAGTCAGGCAATGCCTTGAGCCATGGAAATTCAAAATCAACTAAAATCCCTTAATAATAAAGCTGTAGACTTGCTTGGCAGTATGTAACATATAACGAATGAATTAAGCACACTTTGTTTCGTGATTTAGGCCTATAGGAAGCTGGAAGAAACTAAAGTCTCACATTCTAAAGAAAGTTAAAGCATAGTAAGGGAGCAACTTTGAAAATAAATTTTCAAAGTAAGTCCTGAATGAAGTTCATAAATGTCAGGCTTTAAATACTTTTTAAAACCTTTTATTGAACTTAACACACACATAAATCAAAATTTTAAAAGTTAGTGAATTTTAATATAATGAATGGAATCATGACATCTATGAAACTAGCAATCATGCCTAGAAATAGAATCTTATCAATACCAATGATCCCTTTTCTTCTCACACTCAGTGCCCTTTACACCAGGTCAAGGTTAACTACAATGTTGATTTTCAACACTGGATTCATTTTTCTTTTTCTTTATTCTTCTCTCATAAAAAATACATCCTGACAACAGCTTCCACTCCTCCCATAACTCTCAGTAGCCCAACATATACCTTCCTTCTCCTCCAGAGCCACTGTTCCTCTGTTTCCCTTCAAAAAAGAGCAGGCCTCCCAGAGATTTCAGCCAAACATGGCATAACAAGATGCAATAAGACTAGGCACAAACCCTCATATCAAAGCAGGATAAGGCAGCCCAGTAAGAGGAAAACAGTCCCAGGAGCAGGAAATAAGGTCAGAGATACTCCAAACACCCCAAGATAAACAACTACATAACCACAACCATAAGTGCAACCACAGCATATATTCAGAGGACCTAACACAGACCCCTGTAGACTCCACAATTGCCACTTGAGTCTCTGTGAGCCACTATGAGCCCTGCCTAGTTGATTTTGTGGGATGTGTTCTGGTGTCCTTAACTCCTCTACCTCCTACAATCCTTTTCCCCCTTCTTTCATAGGGTTCCCCAAGAACTGCCTAAATGTTTCAGCATGGGTCTCTGCCAGATTCACTTTTCTAGTTTTTAAGTTTCTTTTGGACAGGTTTATGTGTACTGTTCTATATAGCTGGCTTCTTTTACTCAACAGTATTTTGTCCTTTACCTACACTATGAGTACTTATAGTTTGTCTAGTGTTTTTGTCATCTAATGTCACAATGTATATGGATACTGACTCAGCATTTCAGTGAGTCTAAAAGAACATTTTCCATATAACTAAGGAAGTTAAATATCCACTCATATTTCGGGGACATTTAAACATCATCAATTATAAGCCTTTTACTCAGTTTTCAAGGCTCTCACTCAATTTTCTGTATTATTGTCTCATTTCCCTTAACTGTTTTTGCTTGGGTGATATTCAAAGTAAGAGCTTATCCTTGGAAACCACACACACACAAAATACAAACCAATCAGGATACAGACTCAAAATATGTGTGCTATCCCTGATGTATGAAAAGAGAGATTGCAACAAGAAGAGTGACTAGATATATGCAGATTTTTAAGTGGGTAAGTCAAAAGCAAAGTGAAAACAGTAAGATATACTGGAGGCAGCAAGAACTGGCTGCCACCAAGGGAACCAAATTAATGTTACAAAAATCAGAAAGGTCAAGTAGGGATGAGCTCAGTTGAATTTTGGGCCTCAGAAGAATTGTTACTGGTCAATTAGTGCTAAATCTTTGAGGGAGTGTAAGTCAGCTGTTGGGCATGTTGGAGATGGTTGCTAGGAAAGCACACGGGCACTACTGTGAAGCACATGAGGAATTAGACTGGTGCTTCCACACGCCACATGAGGAAAAGAAGGTTGGTGTCCTTTCCAAGTTCCACTCTAGCACCTTGTAGTAGCCTCCAATGTCACAAAATAGAATGGGGGGTTAGAGCAGATAAACCACAGCTTAATTAGTGGCAAGAAAACCTCAGAGCAACTCAAGGAAGTAGAAGAAGTATTCATTCAACAGAGGGAATGCCATCCAGACAGGAGTATTGTTTAGCAGTTACTAATATCTAAGCTTTGATGGTGCCTACTTTGTTCTTCTTCACATCATACAAATATGCCAGAGCATCCTGGAAGGTATGAGCTATCAGGAATCGGTATAGCTCAGCAACACAGTGGGAAAGCACACAATAAACCACCCTGCTTCCATCTTAAGCTTAAAAGCCATGTTTGTCTTTATTATGATTTAATCTCTGCTTTTCAAGGAGAGTACTATGTTCCTCCTGTAATCTTAACTACAAATTGTTCTGTACTGCCTGTTACTGGAAATGACAAGCATGCCTTTGTTTCAAAGGATTGTTATGACAACCTTGCAAACATGTTTCAGGTTGTTGTTATGACCAACTTGTTATACTTAGGCTGATTCTGTAACCCCACCTGTTTGCTAGCCAAATCCCTCATTTGGAAACACCATCCCTGCCCCGCTTTTGCACACACATACATGCACATATACTCCTAAACTACAAAATTCCTTATCTTATCCATGTCCAATGCTGATCTCTTAAACCCCACCTTTAGGGAGAGACAGACTATTTACATAAATAAAAATAGATGTCTTCAATAATTGCTTGCTTTAATTCACTTAGCCATGATAATTTGGATCAGTAGTCTTTCTCCTTGCATTTATGGGGTTAATAATGCTTAGCATGCACAAGGCATTGTATTTCATCCCTAACACTCCTTACCCTAAATCTGAAATATCATTTCTGCTGAAGTTTGATAAGGAAACAGAGACCAGGGGTTTCAGCAGCCTATCCCAGGACATACAGCCCAGAAGGGCCAGAAACAGCAGATAACATCTGAGATAAACTTCATTCGCTTTTATCTTCATGTTCATATTTAAAAAAATAATGGTGTTTTACTATTTTAAACTGAGCATTCAACTATTTGGTAGATGATAAACAAATTTAACAACAGGTTTTCTGACTTAAGGGAATTTTACAGTACTCAATACTTTTTGGTCATATAAGCTCATAAAGACTTGTCCAATGACATCAACATTTTCATCCTTTACTGTCTGTATAGTCTTTATCAGCTGTTACTTGCTATTTTCAGAATCTTTGTCACTGATGTGAGAATAACAGCAGACTCTGTTGATGTAGATTATGCTTCCAGACAGCTTTTCTTTTCTACACTTGGCTATTGCAGACAGCAGTCATCTTTGAGGGAGAATTTTTCTGTGCTCTAGAATCAAAACTTAAGCCCAGTCTGCTCCCAGTGCATCAACCAGGACTTTGTTCATTCCCCATGTGTAATAACTTGACCACAGCTTATCTGAATTTAGGCATACTCATAGTTTTTCCCCAACCCCCTTTTGTAACCCATGATTGCTGCCACTTTTTTTGTTTGTTTGTTTAACCTGTGAATACTGATTGATGAGTATATGAGAAAACTCATTTGCTCCTTTGTGCTTCTCTGAAGAATAAGGTGAGGTAAAAGACCTCTCTTAAAAGTAAGGGTAAAAGACTTCTTTTAAAAGTCCCACTAGTGTGGATGTTGAATCATGGACATTGAGAGAATTCAGACACATCAATATTTGGATAGAGAAAGACATTTTTTTGAGCACACTGTAAGAGAACAATATGGAAGGTATTGGGTAATGTTGGAAGAACTGTCTGCTCCAAGAATGTGAGGCTCCAGGTTTTCATCTGGGGGCTACCTTCCTTTGGATTGAGTTCTCATGACCTAATTCCTCCCAACATGCATACCGGGATTGGTCAATATTTTCTTCTTGGCAGAGTCAGAATTTGTAGTTAATGTACACAGTCACCTGAATTCCCTGCTTGTTGTTTGGCTGGAAAACAAATCCTGTTTTTCTTCGTTATGGAAAGGATAGCTCAAAAATCTGGAAGCTTTTGCGAGACACTCCTTGCCTCACAACCCTTGAATCCTGATGTCTCACAACTCTGAACCTCTGTTTCTACCATCACATCATCTTGGACTCCCACCTTCCTGCATCTTTCTTATAAGAACACATCAGAGTATGTTGAGCTCACTTGGGCACCAACTCAAAATTTTCAATTTTGCACATTTGCAAGTCCCCTTTTGCCAGGGCAACTAGCATATTTATAGGTGGACATCTCTGGAAGGCCAACATTCAGCTAAATACATACTGTAACTCTCACCTCCTTTTCCTTTTATATAATTTCCATGGAAGAAATTCTTTTTCCTGCCTACCTGTTTATCCTATCCTATATTAATCTTCTTCACTATGCTGAGTAGTAGTGTGTTTTTTCTTGTTGGAAATAGCCTGGCCTAGATTTGCTTTCTCAGCTCTACTTATTCAGCTGCGCCACCCTAGTCATGGTATATCATCTCTCTGGTACACTTAGGTTGACTTACAGATGCCTACCTTCTGGAATACTGAGATCATTAAGTAAAATGATGAAAAAAGTTTCTCTTAAGGCTTGACAAATAGAGAGAATTATGTGCATAGAGGTTATTATAGCCATTACTTTCAGTGTCTCTTTTGTTCTGTCCTGGCTTGGAGTCTGTAGGTCCATACACACCTGAAACATGACCCCTTTCTGGCTTGAATTCAACCATCTCTTATCAACATCCTATGCTTTACTATTCACCAAACATAAAAAGATGAGTAAGTCATGATCTCTATCCTCAATGACCATTCTGCAGAGCAAGACAAATAGAAGAGAAGAATAAAGTTTCACATGGCATGGAGGATATAACCTATAAGTTCAGTACTCAGAAAGCAGAGACAGAACATCATAAATCTGAGGCCATCTTGGGGTTTGGAGTCAACTCAAGTATAGCTTGGACTATATAGTAAAATCTTATCTCACAAAACAAAAGTAAAAAGGAAGAAAGATATAGAATGAGGATGGACAAAGGAAGAAGAAGGGCTTCAAAATAATGTGGGGAATATCTTTCTTCCTTGAAAAATATCAGAAAAGATTTCCAGCTAAGAGCCTATTGATCTGAGTAAGGCAGAAAGTAACTTATTTTGGAAAAGAGTTAAATAATAAGCATTTTGTATTCTTTGTATTCATTGATTATATCCTTATCTGAGGCATTGGGCCAATTTCTGCGTTCAGCAAGATTTATGCATCAATGTTTCAAAATAATCCGATTTTCACCACTGTTTTTTTTCCAACTCAAGTCTAGCAAGCAGAAGGGTTGTGAATGGGAAGAGTGAACTGCAGGATGCCCTGCTTTGCCTGTGGCAGTGTCTTACCTTGGAATTTGTTACTGTGAAGAGATACCATGACCACAGCAAGTCTTATAAAGGAAAACCTTTAATTGGGGCTGGGTTATAGTTTCAGAGGTTTAGTCATGGTAAAAAACATGGCAGCATGCAGGCAGCATAACATTGGACAAGGAGCTGAGAGTTCTACATCTGGATCCTCAGGCAGCAGAGGGAGACTGTGTGGCTCACTGGGCTCAGCTTGAGCATAGAAGACCTCAAAGCCTGCCCCAGAATGACTCACTTTCTCTGTCAAGTTCATATCTACTCCTCCAAATACTGTCACTCTATATGGACCAAGGATTCAAATACATGGGTCATTCCTTTTCAAACTACCACAGGCAGCATGTTATAAATTGAAATCATCATAGGCTGTGTATTTGTTAGAATATGATGACTTCTCAAGCACCTTGAGCGAGCCCCAGGAGATGCCAGATGACAAGAAAATGACCATATGGCAAAGCTCAGAAGACATCAGGCTGGGCTGCAAATCATGACTCTCTTATTCTCTAGATCCTGACTCAGAACAACAGAGCAGTAGATCTAACTCATCCTATGCTGTGCTCTATAAAGCAAAGGACCTCTAGAAGATGATGGACAGGATAAGTGCATCATGGTCTCTGAAAGTGAACCCCACAAGGATTCACAACCCAAGTGAATCCTTGCACATTTTCAGCAGCATCCATGTAGAGCACTAACTAAAACCAACCCATCTTAAGACTGTGCTGATGCTGGAGAAGTAAGAAGTGCCAAAGTAGTGCTTCCTTCCAAAATGTGTTGGGAATCGCTCTGCTTCATGCTTATACATTCTCAGTAGAAGACTTGCAGTGTTGCCAAAACATTGAATGGCTGCCAGACTTCTTAACAGACTACAAAATTAAAGTCTGTAGCAAATTTTAATAGAGCCCCAATTTTATTTTGTAAAAACCAATCCATAATCCTCGCATTTTTACATTTCACTATTAAATAGTCTTTCCTTAACCATCAAAATGATAACCTATGAGGTCATGTCTATGTATTGGTTACTTTTGCTGTTGCAGTCACATAGCATACGACAAGTGTCGGAAAGGAAGAAAGAGTTTATTTTCCCTCACAGTTTGAGGTACAGCCCTTTATGATGGGAAAGTCATGGTAACAGGAAGATGAGGGAGCTGGTCACATTGTATCCAGACAGGAAGCAGAGCAAGATGAATGCTAGTGTTCAACAGAACACTAGCTAATCGAATGGTGCCATCCATAGTTAATTAGAAACTCATAGACATATTCAGAAGTCATCTCCTAGGTGACTTTATATCCTGTCAACCTGATAATCAAAGTATACAATCTTCAAATGAAGGCTGACACTTGACTCGTGGTGTACTGTGGTTTGGGTACACACACACACACACACACACACACACACACACACACTAGTATGTTTTGACTCTCGCTCCCCAAGTAGTAGTGCTGTTTGGGAGATTTTGTAAACTTTTGAAAGTAGAGCATAGCTGAAAGAAGTAGATTACCAGGTGGCAGGCCTTGAGGGACTTTTTCTGGTCCCATCTCTTCTCCCCAGTCCACATAGATATGATCAAGCAACTCCACTTGCCCCTGATGCTGCAGCTGAGAGATGGTCCTACCATGTCTTCTTCATGATGGATTGTATTCTCAAACCACTAACAAAATAACCTCCTCCCCCTCTGACTCCAAGAGACTTCTTGTGTCACAGCAATGAGAAAAAAGACTAATAGTTGAGACTTAAAAAAAAAAAAATCAAAACATACAACAGTGATTTCAGTGATACCAACACTTGTGTAGTATCCGGGACAAGGATAAGGAATGGCACACAGGGAGACAAGAAGCAAGAATATGGTCCCTAGTAAGAGGAGGACTCTGATGGGGTTGATCTAGGCAGTTGAGCATGATCCAGTACGATAGGACGAATGTAAGAAACACAGAGTGAACAAAGATGTAAGGAGGCTTAGGGAGACAAAGCTGCAGAGATTTGGACACTGACTGATCTGCTGAAAACCCTTTGGGCTGACCATCTTTCATACATGGAAACGGACTTGTGATTGTAACATATTGGGATAGGTTGAGAACAGACTTCTCAAGAATGCCATAAATTCAAAGAAACCACGTACAAAGCCCGCATGTCAATCTTGAATCAGAGTTAAATGTTTAACAAACACTTGCTCACCTGTGAGTGACAGACCAGAAGTAACTCTTCTGATTTAGAATCAAGTGCCTGCCAGGCAGCCAGGAATCCCAAGTACAGGCCGGCTGGACTGCTTTTGCTAGGGTGACTCATGAAGGTAGGATGCAGCTAAAGAACTACTGCCACCTAGTGATGTTACAATGTCATAGCATAATACATTGCTCTCAACAAAGGGTCATGTCACCCGTATAAACCAGTGCACTATCAGACAATTGTTATATCTCTAATAGACAATTATTGCATTATATATTACTATTTTATATATTTACTGTAATATATGTTAATGGATGCTTTAGAAGGTATTCCTTTTACTTGCTTTTTTTTTTAAAGTTAAATTTAAACACCACCAGGCAGGTCCTTCTCAAAGTATTCTAGCAAAGACTTTGTGATTACAGGAGGTCATACTCCAAATATTATGGCCCCGAGCATCCTCCAATGGGACATGATACAGAAGTGGAGCATAGTGGTACTTGTCCCTGTATAGGCATCAGTTAATGTGTGTGTGTGTGTGTGTGTGTGTGTGTGTGTGTGTGTACACGTGCATATGTATGTGTTTCTTAGTTTTAGTCAGAAGAAAATAAGTTTAGAAAATTTAAATATGTATTTTAAAATATAAAAGTAAATTATAAAATCCCAATCCAAAAAAAAAAAAAAGCGTATGGTGATACAATGTGTTTCCGGTTTTAGATACAAGTCAAAACGTTTAAAAAATAGCTCATAAGGTAAACAGGTTTCAATATGTTAACCTTTAATTCCTGAAGCAAATATTTTGTATAAATTTAGAATATTCTGTGTGTATTGTATTGTGTTTACAAAGCCCACAGAGCTATACACAAGCTCTCTTGTCTTCATACACATTCATCACTCACTCACCAATTTACCCAGAATTAACTCTAAGTGCTGGAAGCTTCACTCAGGGCATTGATATTGTATGGTGTGCCAGTTCTCATCCTTGGTACCATGTCCTCACTGCAGTTAGACCCAATAGTACTTAACATGTACTACAAGTGCCTATGAAATTCAGGATAGCAACACACTGTGGAAGGTTTAGCTTAGGAATAATGGACTAGACCATGTAGCCAAGATATATATCACTCAGGTTTGTGTAACACTGAAATCACTTAAAGATGTACTTTTTTTTTTTTTTTTTAGTTTAGTCTTGTGGCTAAATGAAACATAACCAACCATTCATCTAGAAATGTGTGTGTGTCTCTACATACATGGAAAGCACGTATTTAGTCCCACCCTGAGACAAATGTTCCTGATATGACCAAAGTCCACTTCTGTGATGACTATTATTCTTTCACTGCAACTTAGACAGAGTCCTCAGTTTCGTTTTGGCCAACTAAATGTGAGTAGAGCTTGTTAGGCTTCCCTCTGAAGTGCAGGAATTTAAATGACAATGATTTAGTCCCCAAGCCATTGCCTTCTGCTGTGTCAGCTAGGGATTGGAGACATCCCAGTAAGGAGGTGGTGCAATTGGGAAGTAGCCTAAGGATCCATCAAGAGAGAAGAGTCCTGGAGAGCCCCCATCTCTACCTTATTTGGGCAAAAAGTAAACTTCTGTTGCATGGAGCTGCTGGTATTGCATCGTTGTAGCAAGATATTGAACCACTTGGATACAGTCAACTGTTACAGCAACATCAAGAAAACAGAACCAGGAGAAGGATGGAGAAATTATGATCTAAGAAGTGAGGTAGAAAGTAAAACCTAGAGCCCCATCCTGTTTTGTGCTCAACTCTCTGCAGTGATTCTCAGCTGTGGTGGAAGGGTCATGTGCCGCTGGAAACATCCAGGTGAGTCATGAAAACAATTTTGTATGAAAGTCTAAGAACTATAAATTGCCCAACATTTTACCATCTTGCAAAATCTTCTCTACTTTACCTGTCAAGTCAGAGATGGATGCAGTGGTAGGAGGTCGCAGTAAATTGCAGCGCTAAGTATTGTCCCAAACAGTCTTTTCTCACAAATAACCCAACCCCTGTGGAACCTATATACACTCTGGAGGACCAGAAAATATTACAGCGGCTATGAAAGCTGCACAGAACAATTTCTTTCAACCCTGTATTATTCTACATATAACTGAAATATGAGAGTCATTAATAAAATTGTTGACACTGAGGAGGCCATGAAAGATACCCTGCCTCTGATTATATTCCAGCTATCAGAGCAGGTTTCCCCCTTTCCTCCCCTCTAGACCTGTGCAGAGCAGACAAGATCTATCTTCTTTTTACCTGTAACAGGGATTTACAGCGTGAGACGCTGAAGTACACAACTCACAGCAATAACTGCCAGATCCAACATTTGACAGATGGTTTCCTACCTGGCTTACTCCACACACACACACACACACACACACACACACGCATGCACGCACGCACGCACGCACGCACACATGTACCCATGCATGGGCACACCAGTATTTGATATGATAATGGTTCTTATTTACTTCTAGTATGTAGGGCTTTAATACAAGAAGCATGCTTGCTTAGGTGCTTTTTCTCCAGGGACATTTCTTGGGATCCTTACACTTTAGAGGGATGACAGGAAGAATGAAAAGAACTAGGTAGTGAATTTGAAGGGAGGAGAGATCAAAGAAAACCGGGAAAGACACACAAATGGGAGCTCTGACGATACTGGAGCATGGCTACAAATGAGAAAGGAGAGCGAGAGAGCTAGAGTGAGAGCGAGAGAGACCTTTTCTAGGCTTTCCAACGGTTCTTTCTTTCCCAGACAATTCTTGACTGATTCAGGGTTCAGATCATTGAAGGGCACTTTTGAGGGAAACCCAGCAAGGTAAAAGCTTCCTAATTTAGAAACTACTTACTTAGGGTTAGGGAGGTGGCTCGGTTGCTAAAGTGTTTGTTGTGCAAGCGTGGGGACCTGAGTTCCATCTCAAGAATCCATATTAGAATATCCTTTTTAATCCAGTTGTGGTGGTAAGCTTTGCTTCTAATACTATCCAACACAACAGAGGCGGAGACACTGGATCCCCGGGGCTCACTGGGGAGCCATCCTGGCCTAATTGTTTACTCCCAGGCCAGTGGAAGACATTGCCACAATGAACAAGGTCTATGACTCCTAAGTAATAAAACTCTAGGTGGATATTTTGGCCTCCACACTTACTGACACACCTGTTCCCCTGTGAACCAGAAAGTGTGAATGCACACATGCACAGACAGACATATAAAATAGAAAGCAGATGGCTTGCTGTACATAGAAAACTCTGCAGCTAAGCAATTTATTGAAATTCTGAAAACCGTATTTAAATTGATCCAGAGATAACAAAAATACATAATATGTGTGTACAGCTATGCACATTCATACGTCATTGGTTGAACTTTTTGTTCTTTCTTTAATAGTCACCATCTATGTTCCAGGCTCTCCGGTGGTCTGGACCTGAATCGTCCTCTTACTAGCTAGAAAAATACCTTAACTTATTACAATGGCTCATACAGCTGTTTTTAACTTGATCATAAAAGGCATCAATATTGTATACGTAATTAAAGGGGACACATCTGAGACATTCAAAACCAGAACTAAATCCTGAGGATTTAAAGGTGGCTTGGTCAAGGCCAGTGTGACTCAGGGACAGAAAGCTGAGTGATATGGAATTTATTGTGTTAGGCTGGAACCCCTGCTAATCCCCTGCACAAGCTCGGAAACCCAGTCTACTCCCCTTCGGATACCCCCACCCGCAGAGTGAAAACTCCACCACCCTCTCGGAGAAAACTCCGCATTTCCTGGAACCCACCCAAGAGTGGCTGCCCTCGGGCTTTGTTGTTGACAAGATAAAGGCACAATCCCATCTCCTGACAAGTAATCACTCCTTACTGAAACTCCATAAAATCTCGTTGCTTTAGCCTGGATGGTTGACTTCACTGACGTCCACCTGTGAGATCAGCGAACTCTCCTTAGAGCTGCCTCCTAATAAACACGCTTTACCTACTTTTAATCTAGTCTGATCTAGCCTATGTGTAGGTCACTGGGGGTGGGGGAGATCGAGTAATATTTCCAAATGTTTTCAGGCTTTTTTTTTTTTTAATGCAGCATTTTTTGTCTTGGGGTAGAATGTCTTAAAACCTCAGATTCATTAGTTTACTGTTTTTCCCTTCCTCTTATTCTCTGCCTACCCTCATTACTTCCTTCTTTAGATAACGTTCGCCATTCCATTATTTTTCCAATTTTCTTTCTTCAGTGAAAACATGTTGGAAATATATTGTATACACTCCTGAAATTAAAAATAAATTCCAGCGACGATTCCAGTGCTAGAACAATTCTCTTTCTTTTGACATATTGTAATTGTTTTACCATATATTGATCCATTTTTCACTTAGTGAAGCCATTATGACTAAGCTAGTTTATATACTGACAGATTTATTTTCCAGGTGATTATCAGCCTTTTTCTGATCTTGCAAATTTTTGTTTCATATTGATACATGTCAATTTGGAGCTATATACGAGGGCTACTACAATTGTTTTAAAAATCAGCTATATTCCCACGGCCCCCGGAACAGTCCATAATTCCAGACAAAAGAGAATGCTAAGGACGTGTGTTTGCTCCAAATGGACACTAAAAACACAGACTTGGGTTTCCCACCTGTCAAAACGTCTTTGTGGCTGGGAAGAGAAGGGAGCTGTATAACTTGTATAAGGGCAGTGGGCCATGGATGGCCTTGGGTCCCTTTTCCTTAGACGTGGTCGCCTTCAGATCGCTCGGCTGTGCCGCTCTCGGCTCTCCTCGTTGGAGCCGCCAGGGGGCGCTGTGGCCCGGGAGCGTGGC
>JADRCD010231627.1:6815-23147 GCA_019843815.1 Montemys delectorum | reverse complement strand
CTGCAATCCCACCAGCAATGAAGGAGTATTTCTCTTTCTCCACAACCTCTCCAGCATCTGCTGTCACCTGAGTTTTTGATTTTAGCTATTCTGACTGGTGTGAGGTAGAATCTCAGAGTTCTTTTGATTTGCATTTCCCTGATGACTAAGGACGTTGAACATTTCTTTAAGTGCTTCTCAGCCATTCAGTATTCCTCTGTTAAGGAATAGCTCTGTAGCCCATTTTTAATAGGGTTATTTGGTTCTCTGAAGTCTAACTTTTTTGAGTTCTTTGTATATATTGGATATTAGCCCTTTATCGGATATAGGATTGGTAAAGATCCCAGTCTGTTAGTTGCCGTTTTGTCCTACTGACAGTGTCCTTTGCCTTACAGAAGCTTTGCAATTTTATGAGGTCCCATTTGTCCATTCTTGATCTTAAAGCTTAAGCTATTGGTGTTCTGTTTAAGAAATTTTCCCCTGTGCCCATGTGTTTGAGGCTCTTCCCACTTTCTTTTCTATTAGTTTCAGTGTCTCTGGTTTTATTTGGAGGTCCTTGATCCACTTGGACTTGAGCTTTGTACAAGGAGATAGGAATGGATCCATTTGGATTCTTCTACATGCTAACCGCCAGTTGAGCCAGCACCACTTGTTGAAAATGCTGTCTTTTTTCCACTGTTTAGCTCCTTTCCACAGTTTTAGCTCCTTTGTCAAAGATCAAGTGACCATAGGTGTGTGGGTTCATTTCTGGGTCTTCAATTCTGTTCCATTGATCTACCTGCCTGTCACTGTATCAATACCATGCAGTTTTTATCACAATTGCTTTGTAGTACAGCTTAAGGACAGAGACGGTGATTCCACCAGAGGGTCTTCTATTGCTTTCACTATCCTAGGTTTTTTGTCATTCCAGATGAATTTGCAAATTGCTCTTTCCAAGTCTGTGAAGAATTGAGTTGGAATTTTGATGGGGATTGCATTGAATCTGTAGATTGCTTTTAGCAAGATGGCAAGATTTTTACTATATTAATCCTGCCAATCCATGAGCATGGGAGATCTTTCCATCTTCTGAGATCTTCTTTGATTGCTTTCTTCATGCACTCACTGATAAGTGGATATTAGCCCAGAAGCTCTGAATACCCAAGATACAATCCACAAACCACAAGAAACTCAAGAAGAAGGAAGACCAAAATGTAGATACTTCGTTCCTTCTTAAAAGGGGGAACAAAATACCCATGGAAGGAGTTGAGCCAACAAACTATGGAGCAGAGACTGAAGGAAGGACAATCCAGAGACTGCTCCACCTGGGAATCCTTCCCATATTCAATCACCAAACCCAGACACTATTGTGGATACCAGCAAGTACTGGCTGGCAGGAGCCTGATATAGTTGTCTCCTGAGAGGCTCAGACAGTACTCGACTAATACAGAAGTAGAGGCTCACAGCCATCCACTGGACTGAGCATAGAGTCCCCAATGAAGGAACTAGAGAAAGGACCCAAGGAGCGAAAGGGGTTTGTAGCCCCTTAGGAGGAACAACAATATGAACTAACTAGTACCCTCAGAGCTCCCAGGGACTAAATAAACCACCAACCAAGGAGTACACATGGTGGGACTCATGGCCCCTGCTACATACATAGCAGAGGATAGCCTAGTAGGTCATCAATGGGAGGAGAGGCCCTTGGTTCTGTGAAAGCTCTATGCCCCAGTGTAGGGAAATACTAGGGCCAGGAAGCAGGAGAGGGTGGGTTAGTGAGCAAGGGGAGGAGAGGGGAATAGGGTTTTTTTCCAGAGGGGAAACTGGGAAAGGAGATATCATTTGAAATGTAAATAAAGAAAATATCTAATTAAAGAAAATAAAATAAAAAATAAAATGATATAAGAAACTCAAAAAAAAGAATAAAGATATTTCTGTAAGTACACACACCCACACACCACCAACACACACAAAACCAAAAAAAAAAAAAACCAGTGTTTGGGTTGCTCATATCTATATATACCTGTACATTTTATATATGTCCTCAAAAGACAAGATTTCCCTTCAACATGAAGTCAAACCGTATGAAACAAATTTATTTCTGAAAGTTTAAAATGGCAATATTATCTTTGCCCTCCACAGGCCAAAAATAATAATTCAATACTAAAGTATAATGTATAAGAAATGGTTTGGTAGACATTTACTAGATTATGGTAAGATTAAGACAAAAAATTAATTTTATTAAACACAAACTATCCATCCTCCTGAGCTAAATCATACTTGATTTCCTTAAATACTTTCTAGCTATAAAGTACATATTACGCTCTCAGACATCCTCAGAAGTTCAAAGACATGCTTGCACCAAGAGAAAGAGACAGCAACAAAGACAGAGGGTGGGTGGGTGGGTGGGGACAGGCTGTCCTACAGTGTACATGCAGTACACACATGGCTCCAAAACAAAAACATTATAGGAACTGTTTATAAAATATAAAACTGCAACCAGGAAGGTTAAGTTTCATACCAACAAGGTATGCTTCTTCTCAAGCCTTCCACCTTAAACATACACCATGAAGGGTTTAGAGGACGCTTTCTAACTCCTCTCTGCATAGAGGAGGAGGGGTTTTTAAAAAAGCAATCTTAGTGGAGAGGAAGAAATGCTCCTATGCAGAAAATTAGTCTGTTGCCTAAAGCAAACACCAATATGACTCAGATTTAGGGTCACTGTTTTCTTTGAGCTGAAGGCTTCTTTTTTAAATTAAAGAATTAAAGATTTATTTTTAATTGTGCACGTTTGTGTGTCTTGGGGGTAACGTGAATGAGTTCTGGAGGTACAGGTGTCTGTGAGCCTGCTGACATAGTGCTGGGAACCAAACCCAGGTTCAGTACAAGAGCAGCAGCAGCAGCAACACACTAACGGCTATGCGTCATCTCTCCTGCCAAGGAAGGGCTTCCTTGATTCTCTGTAGTCTCATGAGTTTTCAGGAATCCATTAAATCCCACACTTAACAGGTTTTGTTAAAGTAATCTTAAATGAGTCTAGAAATACCAATAACCTGAAGGCGTGAATGTGTTTTGAGTTAAGGTATCTCCCCAGTCTAAAACTCTATAAGAAGCTCTTTTTCTGCCCTTCCCATCCTCTGGAACTCTTTTTTTTTTTAAAGGCACAGCATCTGTCAGGGTTTTTTTTTCTTTAAATTTATTTATTTATATATGTAAGTACACTTTAGCTGTCTTCAGACACACCAGAAGAGGGCATCGTATCCCATTACAGATGGTTGTGAGCACCATGTGGTTGCTGGGATTTGAACTCAGGATCTCTGGAAGAGCAGTCAGTGGTCTTAACTGCTAAGCCATCTCTCCAGTTTCCTCTGGAACTCTTCTAGGCCCGGTCTAAACCTGTACCCATTGTCACCACTACATATTCCTTAACCTCTTCAAACATTTCCTTACCCTTATTACCCACCCCCAAAACAGTTTCTTCCCTGAAAAGTTTCCTAAGCCCTTCCACTGTCTAAAAGAGTGCTGTGGTAGCAGACAAAAAGTGTGTCAAGAAGGTTAGCCTGCAGAAGCTACTGGTTACTCTTGTTTGTTGATAGTTGTCCGTATGGTTGGCAGTAGTTAACTAGTGTACAAACTGGTATCAGCAGAGGTAATGAGCAAATTCTCAACTCAACTACTGCAATATGCTGCAAGGTAGCCCATCCCAAGCCTTCATCAGCTAATAATCATTTACTTCTTCCACTTTCAGGTGTGGGGATCAACTGTGGCAACTTAGCTACAAACTTATTTTATCTAGTCTCTGCCTTGCAGTTTACTTTATGTAGTTATGTAGTTACATTATACAGTCACCAGTGTTTACTCCTTCCTACTAGACCTAATCTCTTTGGGCTACTGGGAGAAATCTTTACAGCAACTGTTTGTTTGTTTGTTTGTTTGTTTGTTACTGGAATCAGACCTGGCTACTCTACATGTTCACTTTTAACAGTAAACATCTTGTAATGTAACCCATTATAAAGAAGTTTCTTTCTTGCTCATATTCTCCTGTAGTTACTGCTCCATTTCTTCCCCCTATTTAGAGGACAACGCCTCTAAAGGACCATATAAATGTACTGATTTTCCCCTTGTTGGCCTTCCCAGTCTCTCAAATCCCACTGAGCACTTTACACTCTACCGGCTTCAAGTTACTCTTGTATGAGCTGAGTGCACTAACTTTTCAGCCCTCATTCTACTTGCTCAGCCAGACACAAGACAACTATTTATTCCTTCCTCCCTTCCTCATTTTACCTGCACATTTAGTGGTATTTGATTGGCCATATCACCATTGAGATGCAAGTAATAACTCTAAGACACAAACTTCACAAGGACGCGTGTGACCCACTACACACTCCTGTCCCTTTGCCATAACTGCCAGCAATGAATGGGGACTTGTGCCTGCAGGCCACATTTGATCCTCTGCCTTTTCTACAAATTGAGTTTTAATAGAACACAGTCTATTCATTCAGGTATTAGCTATATTTAAGTAGGTATTACAAGAGATTTTTATGGCCAACAAAACCTAAAATCTTTTCTTTTTGTCTTTGGACATTTGACTAGTTTTTGCTTGAAATAAAAGGAGGGATGCTGCTGTCAACCTGGAGCTGAAGTAAAGCTGAGACAGCAGAGTATTAGCTAGCTTCAGATGACGTACCAAGTGAGGAATAAACCTTTTTTCCTATGTGCCATCACCACTCTGAATAACACCGTCACCAGAGCACTAAGGAGCACACTCTGACCTCACTTACAAGGGATGTTCCAGTGATCCCACTCAAAACTCACCCTTTCTGCTCATCTTTCCAGGTCTTTCTAGGTCCTTTATCTCCTGGCCTCTAAAGAACTGAATATCACAAGACACAGATTTTAAGCCTCTTCTCTTCTTAAATCTTTATATTTTCACTTTGTAAAGGTCCAATCTAATTTCATAATATGCAATAGGTACCTATAAGCCAGTAACATCCAATTTTGTTTTCCTCATCTAGACCTCTTTCTAAACTCTTAAGTCATCTAACTACCTAATTAAGATCCCCTTCTATTAAAATCAGTCTTTGGTGTAATAAATATTTCCAATTAACTATGGCCAACCAAAACTCCTGATCTCCATCCAAGTTTCCTGGAGACTTTCCCACCTATATGGCAGATTCTATTCTTCCGATTATCCAGTCAAAAACACATTAGCAGCACCTTTAACTCTTCTTTTCTTACATTTCTCATATTTAAATAATTCATCAGCAAATTTTACTAAACCGATCTCAAATATATACCCCAAATCCAAGAAGAGGCCAGAAAACAAGGAAAGTCCCAGGAGAGAAAAAGAGACTGTCAATTAGGACTGAGTAGCAGAACACGTGGAACTTGAAAGCAGAGGAGGGAAGAGTGGAGATAAAAAGGCTTATGTAGTGTGCAGCAAGAGGCCAACCTAAACCAAGTGTGTATGGAAAAAGCCAAAAGGGAATCTGATGCTTGATGATTACAAATTAAGCAACAACAAAAAAGGAGAAAGATAAACTTTGAATAGAGGAACCTGCATACACGGGCAAAGGTATTCTCAGATTTCATTCCTAATGAAAGCGTGCCAAGGATATGCTAATTCCATGAGGTGTTGGCCAGGAAGGCCCCAAGGTCCCCAAACAATGCATGCTATTTTTTACCAGAATTACAAGACACGGTTCTATTGTTGAATACACTACATATTTTGATTATAGAGCAGATAGAAATCAAGCTAGGACTGAAGCAGACATGCCTTCTCTGTTCCACAAAGTACCATGCAAGCTTCTAGGAGAAAATTGTCTTACTCAGCGAATTTGTGCATTGTACTACCAACCTAACAGATGTGGTACTGATACAATAGGAGTAGGACTACAGGGGAAGCCAACCGTTTTTCTGATTGGATTTGAGGGTCAGTTCTCAGGAGAGAATTCACATTAGTTACTGTAAACAATTCAAAAGCTTATGGCTAGGCTCTAGTCTAAAAAAAAAAAAAAGTACTGCTAGGATATTTGTTTACAAAATCTGTGATTTGCCTAAGAAATTGTCTTCTAAATATTTCAGCTTATGCCCATACATTACTGCTGCTGGTCAAGGAAGCTTCATTTTGCAGTGAGTGGTGATTAATGCAGAAGCTCAACTGGTCAAAGTCTGAGGCTAAGTGACTACTGAATGCTCAATTATAAACAAGGCATCTAAGTATGTCTCCCACTCCAAGGCTCAGGAAATACCACAGGAGTAGAGGTGAAAGAATATCAGAGCCAAAGGGATGGGATGTTATAGAAAGCTGTCTTCCAGGAATGACACATCCACGGCACTCTGGAGCACTCAGCAGTTGTCATCACATACATAAGCTGGGCCCTTTTAATCATGGAGCAGGAGGGATTCATGAGGCCTGGGCCCTCTCTGAAGATTACTGGCATTCAATGGTTGATGTATGAGAGACATTTTCTTCAGTGTTGAAGCCACTGCGGAGTTACACACATCTTAAAAACATCCTTCATCTTTACTCCTGTACAAACTCACTGACATCTGAGTGGAAGGGACGAGGAAGAGCTAAGAGCAGTGGAAGGAGGTCAGAGGTAAAGAAGGGGTGAGTACAGTCAGACACTGTGTGTATGAAACTATCATTAGGAAACCACTATCAACAATTTGTATATACAAAACAAATTGTTAAATGCATTGTTTATGCTTATAAAATTAATTAAAATTTGAATTTCTATATTTGCTAATGAGGTTATCCAGCATTATTTTACTAAAGGGACAGCAGAATCCCCCTTAATTTTTTTTTAAGCACTGAGGGGACATGACTCGCTCTTTACTTAAATGTTGAAATGTCACATCTACCAAGCCTCTCACGATTATTTCCTTTCTCCCCCTGAGGAACTCATTACTTGTATTTCAGTAAAGACAGAGCTGACAGATACTGGCTTTCCTCATTAAAATTCCTTGTCTGAGAACTCAGCACACTCATCAGACCCTCTCACATCGCAACTTTGATATAATACTGAAAAATTGGACATCACATTCATTTCAAGTAGGTTTCAGTTGTTTTGCATTTCCTTCACTTACCAAGTCCTAGAAGATCAACAGTGGGCTCTGGTGCATTTTTCGGGCTGGTGCTTTTCTTAGGCTCAAGTTGTTGATCTTCTTTCTTCTGCTGCTGTGAAGTAAATCATTAGACTCATTGATTATTTTATTAATCAAACAAATATTTAAGTCCCACTTATGTATAATTTTCATGAAGCTAGTATAAGGAATCTTAGTGCATTTATTACTATTTTTAAACAGGTAAGCATGATCTTTGAACTTATAGTGGTAATTCCTATACAATGAGACCCCTGAATAGTGAATACAGAAATTTAACCTCTAAATGAAATTATTCTGCCTTTTTCCCCTTAGTACTTGTGACTGCACCTATCATCTTATATAATAGGCAAATGCTATCACTGAGCTACACTTCTAACACCTACTTTACTTTTTGAGTCAAAGTCTCACTAGTTGCCCAGGAAGGTCTTCAACTTGTAGGCCTCCTGCCTCAACCTCCCAAGTAGTAAAGACCCAAGAATGCATCACTAGGCCCAGATTTTTTTATATTTCTATTTATTTGATCATTTTATTGGTATGTATGGGTGTGTGCATATCATAACATGTGTGGAGTTCAAAGGACTTAAAGTTAAAGCAACTTTAAGAGTCAGTTCTTTCCTTCTGTGTGGGTCTAGGGATAACTCAGGTCAGGCTTGGCAGCAAGTATCTTAACCTACTAAGCCAGCAAGCTATATTTTTTTGGTGTTTTGGACACAGGGTTTCTCTGTGTAGCCCTGGCTGTCCTAGAAGTCAGTCTGTAGACCATGCTAGTCTCAAACTCAGAAATCCACCTGCCTCTGTGTCCAGAGTGCTGGGATTAAAGGTGTCTACCACCACCACCAGGCTGAAAGTTACCCTTTTGAAAAATTGGATCACATATTATTTCTTAGCTACTATTCATGCTTGTTAGTTATTTGGAGAAGAAAAGGAAACTGACTACCATAAACGTTGTTAAGATATTCTGACATGGTCTCCCTTCATGCCATCATTACCCCCGTTCACATTCAGCTGAGAACTGGAAACAATGATGTGGAAGCACTGCACTTTAATGTACTTAGCTTCTATAAACACCACACTGAGAGTCTGCCTTCTAAGAAGGCAGCAGCTCTCAACCTAAGGGGTCAAACAACTGTTTCACAGGGGCCACTAAGACCATCAGAAAACACAAATATTTACATTTGTGACTCAAAACAGTAGAGAAATTAGTTATGAAATATCAATGAAAATAACTACGGTTTGGGGTCACCACAACACGAGGAAATATACTAAAGGGTCTTAGTGTTAGGAAGGGTGAGAACCACTTATTAGAAAAGCTGAGTCAACTATGTGAGGGTCAGGTTAGGAGGATCTACAATTTACTAAGCAAAATTTTTCAACAAGCAAGAACTACTCAGATAAAGCAATTTTATAAAATCTAAGGAGACTCCCAACCAGCAGATATCCCTTTCAAATTACAATTTTCTTTGCAGAAGCCTGACTGTCCAGTGTTTCTATGAATCACAGTGCTTCTCTACAGACTAAAACTGAATAAAAGCTTAGTTTCCAGCTGTCATATTTTTGACATTTCCTGTTCCTTTAGGTAACAGGTATAACAGCTGATCCTCAAGAATGAGGTAACAATGCTCCTTTGCTGGCTAGTTAGTAAAATAGCAGCACACAAGTAATCTGGAAGCTGATGAATTTAACAAGCAGAAAGAGGGAAAACAAAAACTAACCATCTCTCTTGGATTCACAGTGAAATGAGGTCATAAGGCAAGCTAGAGAGCTCCCAAACCAGGAGAGACAGGTAGACACATTGAAGTACAACGTATGAGAACAGAAACCCACTCTCAGTGGGGAAATTTTGAACTGTAACTGACATAATACTGGAGGCCAGCGTGGACATGTCTGTGAGGAACTGAGGATGTGTATGTCAGGGCAGGGAATTGTTCACGCTTTATGTTTCAAGAGCCTGTTACAGTCTATCACACACTGTAACTATTTGTTACATATCAGCTATATCTATCACACACCATATGTATATGTTACATATTAGCTATGGCTTCAGTTTTAGGCGTAGGTATAAGTAAGAATACCTATAAATGAAGATCAATTTGCTTCATTATTAATTGTTTTGACATTGTCTCAGTATGTAGCACAGACTGGTTCAAGTCCCTGCTTCCCTATTCTGGCTGCTGGCATTACCGTGTGCATCAATCACACCCAGTGAAAATTAAACTTTAATCGCAATCACTGAGTTCTTCCTGACTCCAAAGTCCATACTCTTTTTACTATGCCATGTTACCAAAATAAACCCTTAAGTTTCTTTTATGTCAGGCACTTGTTCCCAGCAGCAACAACAGTAACTAAAACAATAAGGTAATAATAAACTCCTTAGCAGCCATCCATTAGAAAGATGGGCTCTACCAATTATTATATGTGACCTTGAGCCAATTTTTTTCTGAATTTTCTATCTTTTTTTTGCACTAATGCATATTAAATTTGCATAATAACTATATTGAAGCTTCCCATAATTATACAAGCAACACACTAAGCACAATGAACAGCACTTAGTAGAAACTTTATAGAGTTGATTCTAGCCCTGACCCGTTCCCTCTCCTTTTTATTCCCCTTTTGGATGTAACAGAATACACAGTGTAGTACTGGTCATAGTTCATGCTGGCAAGGCAGGCTGCTCAGTGGATTCTCAGCTTAGCTACAACTTAACAGCGGTGTGACCAAGAATAAATTGCCCAGCCTGTATCTCTTAGGTCCATGCACTGAGTGTAAAGAATAATCATATCAGCTTCAAGCACCATGAGGACTTATGAAATAATACATCTAAAGGGCTCAAAATGACACTTGAGTGCAAACTACCACAGGCAGTCAGTAAAGTTCTAGATGATTCTATTCTTCTCAACAACACATCTAATTTAATTGTTGAGCCTTGTACCTTGCTGCACTATTCTTAACAGTAAGCTTTAACTCAGTAAAACTACTTTCTATCAAAGCACTCACTGAAAAGGTATTTCCTCACTTTCTATTTAAGAAAATATCAAATTTACAAGAAGGACTGTGCAGCTTGCATGCTGGCTGAGCAAAAGGCTCAGCAAGTAGGGAATGAAAGCCGTGCATATAAAGTAACTGGATTTCTTCCTTATTTGACTGCTTCACTTGCAATAAAACTTTAAAAGACTGAAAAAACATTTCAGAAATTCCATGGGGGGAAAAATGTTTCTAATTTATTACAAAGCCTGTAACAGAACCTAAAACATGACTTTCTACCACAGTGTATATATACACTCATTATCATTTTAGTTACTTTAATAGTAACCAAATATTAAAAAGCAATTATAACTTCAGTAGTTCCTCATACTAGGCTTCAGGGCACTTTACTATATAGTTATTTATTTATTTAACTATTACTGTCATCTCATATTGCTTTCTATAAGACAGTAACTTATTTTAGCCACTCAATGCTTTCTGGATCATACCATGTAAAATAGTAAGAACATAGTAGACCATCGTCACTGTAAAAAAAAAAAAAAAAAAAAAATGTTATCACAAGCTAATTATGTACTCATTTAAAGTGAACCCTTCAAATGTCCAGGTTGGGTGGTGGGCATTTGAGAAGAAGGAGTTCTGGACACTTCTTAGATATTCAATGCTCAAGACTAGTTTATAACTCTGAGAGTAGCACTCATTCCAATCACTAACACGAGACAGAACCAGGATACTATACATGTAACTTATGCTTCAATAAAGTTGATTTTTAAATTTTGAAAAGCTAAAATCAAGGACATTGCCTTACTAATCATTCTCTTTCCATATTTCCACACATGTGTGATGAAAAATATTCAAAACCAATGCACCATAATTAATTATACAGCCAATTTCTTTACAAAAATGATGCTTTCCTTAACTCGAACTTGTCTATTATACCTTCTTATATACTACTGCCAAAATAATATTGTAAAAATAAAAAGCCTCTAAACTAGGTGCCCTATCTCCTTTAGAAACCCACATATTAGGCAGTGATGTGCCACACACCTAACAGCCCAGCATTTAAGGGGCTGAGGAAGGAGTTAAGTGTTTGGCCTGGAGCTAATGAGATGGCAGAGCTCATGTCTGTTTCCCAGCCTGGTTGATCTGAGTTCAATCCGCAGAATCCAATGGTGGAAGGAGAGAACCAACTACAGCAAGTTGTCCTCTGACCTCCACACACTCTGGTGGGAATGCATAAACTTGTTGGAACACGCACATATAACACATCAATTCAAATGTAACTTAAACTTTAAGAGCTTGAGTTAGCCTGAGCTTTAGAAGAGAGGGAGGAGGAAAGAGAGAAAACAGGATCTAAGTGTACTCCAGAGCCTCTCCTCAACCAGAAAATACATACCGATTATGGGAGCATACTCTACCAGTCCGGCTGTCCTTGCCCCCACGCCTCCTCCTCAGATACGGACACAGGTTTGTCCAAACTCACACTCAAATGCTTTTATTTATTTCCAGTTTCCAAAACCATCTTCAGGCTTTCTTCTCAGTCCTGCACCTTCTTCCCTTCCACAAGGAACCTCATGCTTCAAGATCTAGCCCACACGTTAGGAAGTACAAATCCTCTCTGAGCTTTTAGGTCTCATCTCCTTATCTTGTCAACAACTACTGCAGTCTCACTGTGCATTGCATTCATGAGGTCTCTCACAAGAGAATACTTGTTTTGTGAGGCTCTCAGACGATGTACACCCACATTTCTATCTGACTAGAAATCATGGAAGAGCCTTCAGAAGGCTCTACTCAGATGGAGGATTAACTGTGTGATTACTTGATGAAAGGCAAATGTTTGGAACTTCATAAATATTCAGAAAGTCTTTAGTATAGGCATACAATAAGATGGTAATCTTGTATTACCTTTAAAAAGAAATGTTACCTTTTCAGTTGTTAGTGGCTTGGCAGGCTTTTCTGGCTCCTTTTCTCTCTTTTTCTCGTCCTTTTTTTTTTCCTTTTCTTTCTAAAACATAGCCGAAAGTTTTCATAAGTTTATATTTTAAAATTTTTAGAAGGTTTTAGTTCATTTTTGTTTTATTAGCTTAAATCATTATTTGAGAAAGACAGATATATCAAGTGCTTCTATTGTCTTGAAATCTGAAAGTCAAAAGCAATTTCAAATGGAGGTTATATGCTAAATGACAATACAGGATTACTCAAAACTTAAGGAATGAGACAATTTAAAACTTCAGGATTTGTTTTAAATGGTGAGAACTCCAGTCAGTAAATTCTCACATTTATATCAGGCTGTATAACTATATATGTGCATATGTATATATAGAGATAGAGAAGCATATATATGCATATATGTGTGTGTGTGTGTGTGTGTGTGTGTGTGTGTGTGTGTGTGTAAGAAGTAAACCAACTGATAGGACTTTTTTTTTTTTTTTGAGACAGTGTGTCAGTATATAGCTCTGGCTATCCTGAAACTCAATCTATACACCAGACTGTCCTGAAACTCAAGAAATCTGCTTGTCCAGACACTGTCCAGAGACTGAAGAAAAGGCCATCCAGACTGTCCCACCTAGGGATTCATCTCATATACAGTTACCAAACACAGACACTATTGTGGATGTCAAGAAGTGCATGCTAAAAGGAGTCTGATATGGCTGTCTCCTGCCAGAGCCTTACAAATACAGAGGCAGATGCTCACAGCCACTGGACTGAGTGTCGAGTCCCCAACAGAGGAGTTAGAGAAGGGACTGAAGGAGTTGAAGGGGTTTGCAACCCCATAGAAAGAACAATAATATCAGCCAACCAAATCCCCCAGAGTTCCCAGGGACTAAGCCATCAACCAAGGAGTACACATGGCTCCAGTCGCATATGTAGCAGAGGATGGCCTTGTCAGGCCTCAATGGGAGGAGAGGCCCTTGGTCCTATGAAGGCTCAATAGATGCCTCAGTGTAGGGGAATCAAGGGCAAGAAGGAGGGAGTGGGTGTGTGGGTGGAGGAACACCCTCACAGAAGAAGGGGGTGGGGAGGATGGGCTAGGGGGTTTCCAGGAAGCGGGGGAACCAGGAAAGGGGATAACATTTGAAATATAAATAAAGAAAATATCCTATTTAAAAAAAAAAAAAAAAAAAGAAATCTGCTTGTCTCTGCCTCCCAAGTGCTTGGATTAAAGGCGTGCACCTCATATCATGTCCAACAAGACAGACTCTCATTATGATACAGAAAAAGTAATTTTGCATCAGGAAATCACAGGAGTCACAATACAAACTTACCTCAATTTCCAAAGTAACCACAAAATATTTTCAGGCGCTGTCATAGTTCTATGTATTTATAAACAAATATAGAAAATTTCTCATTACAAATACTAAGGACAGTGCATATATATATATATATATGCGCATATACATATATACAGTATATATATATGTGTGTACTGTATATACGTATATATGGAGAGAAAGAGAGACTGATTTTAAAAGACAAGTACATAGACCAGTCAAGCTATCTACAGAGCAAATCTGTGGCTGCCTTCAAGTCCGTGGTGGCCTCTGTCAGTGCTTATTTATTTTCCATGGCCAAATGAGTAGAGAGCAGTGCAATTTCTAGGCTACGATGTAGACTAACCAACCTCCAAAGGACATATAACATTTATATGAAGTTCAAAAGCAACAAGAACACGTTCTTTGGAAGTATGAATACCAGTATAAAGCTACAGAATAGTAAAATAATCTAAAGCACATGCTTGCACACATAAAAACACAAACGTGACAGTGACAATAGTGGACAGGTCAGGATGTTAACTACCTCTACACACAAGGAGTAAAGCAATTAAAAGAGAGTCAGATGAGAGATTAAGATGAAAACAACATTCAGTTTACATACTGATAGATGACAGCTATATAGTGATTGCTTATAAGTATTCATTAGAGTCAACATTTAATGTGCACTTATTTCTTAAAGGTATAGAAACAGAATAGTATACACTATAAAGCAGACATCAATATGGGAAATTATACGCTAAGTACCTGTGGCAAAATATAAAAAAGAAAGAAACTTTGGTATTCATCCAAAATTTTTTAAAAAATGACAAGTTTATTTATGACATAAATAGCAATGCCTTCAACTATAAGCTAAAGAATAGCAGCAAAACTGTACAGCAAGTCTCCTGCTCCCTCTCCTTTCAGTGACAAGCAGTGTGAGTCATAGTAAGCTGGCACTTGTATAGACGCCAACGTGTAGCACAATGGGAATACAGGCTAAGCTTCCAGAACCTTGTCTTAGTGTCAATTATCAACTAGAAACATAGAGTTAGTTGGAAAGAGTGAGCTTCAAGTGAACAACTGCCTTGGTCAGACTACTCTGTGGCCATATGTATGAAAGCTTGTCTTGACTGACGTGGGAGGGCTTAGCCCCCTGTGAGGGTACCCTCCCCACAGGCAGGGCCTGGTCACATAAAAAAGCTAACTGAGCACAAACAAGCAGCATTCCTCCATGTTCTGCTTGCAGTTCCTGCTTAAGTTCCTCCTCCCACTTCCCTCAGTAATGAACTGTGACCTACAAGTGTAAACCAAAATCAACTCCTTCCTCCCCTAAATTGCTATTGGTAATGGTTATTTATTATAGCAAAAGAAAAGCATATTAGAACAATCTAGATAAAAAGTTTCTATTTAAGACTCCTTATAAGAATATAATCCTCTCAAGCCATCTGTTTCACTCATGCTTTTCAAGAACAAAATAAATGTAACATAAAGTTATACTTTCTGAATACCTAAAGTGCTAAAGCAATCTATTTCAACTACCATATATCACACTGGTCTAGAACAAGTCATCTAGGAAGTAGGTTATTTCTCAGAATACTTTTTTATCCTCCCAACTACTTGGGAGTTCACAGTAGAAGTAAAAAACAAGCCTTTGAGAGTCAACTAGAAGCATCATCTATATCTGACTCAACCAAAATCCAAACCAAACCTGCATTTCCAAATCCATCAATGCACACTTTCTTAGTGTCTAATTTAATCGTTACAAAAACTATCTGGAACAGCTATTGTCAATGCTGTCTTCTTACAACTGACAAAACATAACTTAGGAAAGTAATACTCAAAACACAGCAAGTACTCAGTATCCCTTTGTGTTGATGGACCACAGATGCCAAGCATTCCAGCACCACTGCTCACTGAGGAACAGTGGAGTGTCGGTATAACTGCTGCTATTCCTTATATTACACATATTAGTTACTAAACTTTTATGTGCTAAAATGTTCACTGTTATGAACTCATTTCATCTTCACAACAACTTTATGAAATAAATAATTATCCCTACATTATAAGAAAAATAAAACAAGCAAAAAGTCTTTTATATATCTTCTAGATATAATTAGTAATGTTTACTGAGAAAAGCTGCCCCATGTTAATAAGCTAAGTAAGTTGCTCCTTCACCTCTCAGAGCTGTTAATTATTTCTATGGTTGGGATGTTTGTGGCTACTTCAAAATAAGTATGTTGAGACTCAATCCCCACCAATGTGAGACAGTACTAAGAGTTCAGAGCCTCTGGGAGGTGATTAAGTAACAAGAGTGGAACCCTTATGACTGGGATTAGTGTCCTTGTAAAGAGGCCCCAGCATGAGTCTTACCCATTTTCACCAAGTGAGATCACAGCAAGATGTCATTCTATGAATAAGCAAAGGAGCCCATGCTAGACACATGGCCTTGGTCTTGAACAGCCTCCAGAACTGTGAGAAATAGATTACTGTTGTTCATAAGCTACATCACATATGGTATTCTGATATAGCAACCCCTTCAGAAACAAAGTTATTTTTCAAGGAAAACATCATAAATGGAAAAAGCTGATATCTCAATCACCATGATTGGTGAGTATATATGAAAGCACCCAAAAGAAATGTGCTTAGTTACATTTAATAGGGATAAAGTGCATGCCTTGACTTCCATTTATACTAGACGCTCAGCTAATGAAACATAGCTGATTCCAGTTACAGAATGACCTGGGCTTAGAGGCAACACTAACAACTTGAGCTCCAAAATAGGATCATAGAGTTTAACCCAGAGATGACGCTTATGCACATAATCTTTTGATTAAAAACTAAAACAGAAGATAGGAGGAGGAGAAGGAGGAAGAGGAGAGAAGAAATAGAAAGAATGGGGAGGAGAGGAAAGGAAAGGAGAAAGAAGGAAAGGAAAAAGGAAAGAAAAAGGAAATAAGAAACAGGTAAAAAAGAAAAGAGGGACAGGAGAGGACAGGAGAGGACAGGAGAGGACAGGAGAGGACAGGAGAGGACAGGA